>CAEGAD010063497.1:0-11797 GCA_903067055.1 Poeciliopsis paucimaculata
AGGAAATCTACTTAAGAAGGATGTTCCACATTATTAAGCAGGCCACAGGTTTCAAGCAATATGGGAAAGAGAAAGGAAAATCATCAGCTAATGTAGTGCCGTATGACAAGGTATGAAAACATTAGATATTTAATGAAAACTGAAGCGTTATCGTACTGTGAAGAGATTTGTGGCTGATTCAGATCAAAGACGGGTTTGTACAGATAAAGGCAAAATGAGGAAGGTTTCTGTTAGACAAATTCATTGGATTAAGAGAGCAGCTGTTAAAATGCCCTTAAAAAGCAGCAAACAGTTATTAGAAGCTGCTGGTGCCTCTGGAACCTCAAGGTGGAGGATCCTGCAGAGGCTTGTGGTGCACGAAGCTACTATTGGGCCCCTAACCAGAGCTTACAAGCAGAAACGGTGGCAGTGGGCCCAGCTGTAATGAAGATTAATTTACAAACAGACTTGTTCACTGATGACTGCTGTGAAACCCTGGATGATCCAGATGGACGCAGTAGTGGGTTGGTGGTGGACCAACCAACAGGGCTGTGACGTCAGCAAGGAGGTGGTGGAGTCATGCTTTGGGCCAAAATCATGGGGAGAGAGAGAGAGAGCTGGTTGGCCCCTTTAGAGTACCTGAAGGTGTGAGAATGACCTCTGCAAAGTATATGGACTTTCTGACTGTTCACTTTCTGTCATGGTTCAAAAAGAAGAGCCGAACCTTCAGTAGCAAAGTCATCTTCATGCATGACAATGCACCATCTCATGCTGCAAGAAATACCACTGTGTCATTGGCTGCTATGGGCATAAAGGGGGAGAAACTCCTGGTGTGGTCACCATCCTCCTCTGACCTCTGACCCTATTGAGAACCTTTGGAGTTTCCTCAAGCAGAAGAGCTGAGGGTGGGATGCAGTTCATATCAAACAGCAGCTCTGGGAAGGTTTTCTGACATCCTGCAAAGAAATTCAAGTAGAAACTTTCCATAAGCTCAAAAGTTTAATGGATGCAAGAATTGTGCAGGTGATGTCAAAGAAGGGGTTCATTGTTAACATGTAATTCAGTCTGTTAAAATGTTTTTGATTGAAATAGCTTTTGATTTTAGTACATGTGACCACTTAATGCTGCACAGTCAAAGAATGACCGTTTGCAGTTCTTTATAATCCATAAAATGTTTAGAAGATCTGTTGTGGATAATAATTTGGAGCAGTGCATTTTCAGTTTTTTATGTTTGAAATAAATACTGTTCTCATGGCGAGTTTTGTTCAGTAAAATTTGATTTATACTGTAAATCAGTTCATGACTTGAAAACTATACTGACCATCATTTGCATTGACCATTTACGAAAATCTGAGAAAATATCACTGGCGTAATAATTTGGATCACAGTTCCAAATTATTTAGCATATGAGGTAAAAAAAAAACAAAAACCCTTCTCTGTCTGTAAAAAAGACAGAGAAGGTGAACTCCTCCAGTGGCATCATAGTTTTAGCCTCACCCTGTTTAAATAGTGGAAAATTTATCCACTATTATATCCACTATATAAATGATATTAGGAATCATTTGCTGGCCAGTTAATTAATCAGTTCATCCAAGAAGCAATAAACATGTCAGTCCTAAACTGTATTGGTGTAAAGTCAAGCTGAAAAGGCTGAGATTTTCACATGCTGATGCTTAAAGTATATTTTGTTGCGCCCTTTGCAACAAATGATACACTGAAGGAATGCAATATTGTTGCATTTTAGGTGACAAAATGTTTATTTTCTGATTTGAGAAAGGAATTGAATTATTTGTTTATTTGCACCCTGTGACGCTTTTCAAAATTTGTGTTAGAAAAGGCTGAAGTGGATAAATGATGGAAGCTGGCGGAATTTGGCAAAAAATTTGCTATCCAATTAATCGATTAATCGTTTAATCACAGATTAATCGGATACAAATAATCTTTCGTCACAGCCCTAACATTCACTCCACCCAAGTATCACGTTAACAAAGACAGAGATGCTGTGCAGAGTGGAAACCAAACCGGGCGCTCCTCTTCTGTGGAGTTTGTTGAGACTCCGTCTGGTTGCAAAATATTCATGCATAGTTCGGCCTCGGATGATGCATCCCAGATATCCGCCATATGGCCCACTTTCATAGTTCCACTAACAGCCCTTTGGAGTGGAAACAGAGCTTCAAACTCCAGGTAATGAACAGCCAAAACTGGTGCGGGTGGTTTGGGGGGGGGGGGCGAACGGCGGGTAGAGCTCGAAAACGGCTTTCTGTGAAGAAACAGATGGTGGGAGGTACTGTAACTAACCCACCTGTGCACAATGCAGGTAATTGCTTCCAAAAGAAAAAGCACAGCGACATACGGTGCTTTAAACTCGTTTTTATTTGCTCAGCACTTTGGACGGCACCTGCAAAAGAGAAAACTTTTTTTGTTTTTAAAAGAAAAACCCCAGAGGAATCTGTTTCAGCACCAAGGACAGCGTCAACCGGGTTGGTTCATTTTCACAAGACCTCCGTCCACCGCTTCCTTACGTTGACTTACGACACAGTTAACATGCTGTTGTTGTTTTTTTTTTCTCCTTTAAGTTATTACGACAGGAAACACACTTTTTGCAAACGGGTCCATCTCCGTTTTGTCCTCTTCAGCCTCGCCCGACAGCTTGAGGGATTGCTTCAAAACAGCTCGGAAGCCTGAGCCAAACCTTCAAAAATAGCTTGGAGGAAGGAGAAATGAAATGTTTCTTTTCATTTCCTCCCAAACCAAAAAAAAAAAAAAAAAAAAAGGACAGGACAGGACAAAGCTTAAAACTCTGTCTTATTTCCTCGTGAAAGTTAGTTCTGCTTTATTTAGCTGGCAGACATTTTCCGACATTTATTAACTGGGAGACCAGTCAAAATCACGCTGGCTAAAAACAGTCCTGATCGGATGTCTGGAATTAGATTTTATTCTATCTTTAACACAAAGATGTTTTGCAGGGAACGACATCTGAACATACATTTGCTGGATTTGGCAGTGGATTCAGAATTACATAACGCCGTCAAGCATGGAAATGGAAGGACAAAGCATCTCTAACTTCTTTAAAGCCGCAGTGAGCTGCAATAAACAAAACTATTTATTTCCCTTTGGGTTTTTCCACATATTTTCACATATTCTCAACAAAAATGTCTTTTTAGTAAGATTTAATGTGACAGACTGGGTGTTTGCAACATTTCCAACCCAAAAAGTCATTTTTGAATTCATTCCAGCAAAATAAAGCTTCTTTTCATGACCTTCTGGAAAAAGATAACTTAGAAAGTTATAAAGATAACAAGTATTTAACATAGAAAGCCTGTCATTTGTAGAGAAGCAAACACTTATCTATTGCTGTATTCTGTTTTTAGAAGGAAAAAAGCCACAGTTCAGGCAAAAATGTGGATATATATTTTACATTTTTTCTATAGCTTGTTGGTATTTGTGGACAATTATTTAGGAAAACAATAAAAACAATTTCCAACCAAAATATATATATATTTTTTAAATCTGTACATTACTAGTACTTTTGATACCAATTCTGTTAAAAACTTGCTAAACATTTTCAGGTTTTTACTGTGCAAACCATGTATGATTCACATAAAACACAAAAGACTTTAGTGAAATGAGACAAAAATACAACTTTTCTTTTTTTGTGGCAAAAAATAAAAAGTGAAATGTGAGTCTGTAGATGTGCAAAGCTGGCAGAGAGACGTTCCTCCAAACTCATGCCAGTCAGCCTGTGAGAGGATTCCTGTAAATCTACTACAGCGGAAATTTCACTGCGATCGACTTTAATTTGCCAACTCAGGTTATTCCAATCAGCTCATGGCGATTGCTTTTTTTGTTTGTTTGTTTTTCAAATTATCTTTTAAAAATGCACAAAACGCGCCACCATGAGAGGAAATCAATACGCTTCTACAAAATATAACGGGTAACTTCAAATCTATCAAATTAGACTTCTTAATTGTTTTTTGTTGTTGTTGTTTTTTTGTTTTTTTTTCTTGAGGTCTTAAGTAACGTTTGATGATTTGGCGTTTCTTTTTTCCAGTTTCCATTTTGACTGAAAGGTGAGGCCGGACGGCGCACCTCGCCACACAGGTGAAGCCGTCGTGGCGTAAGCGCGGCGCGCTTTGGGGAGCGGGTTGGGAGGCGCCCGTGCGTCGTGCGCCGCGTGGCCACGGATTTGCGCGTGGTGCTCGGTTCCCGTCAGACCGATCGGACGCTCGGAACCGCGGCGCGACCCCGATTTGGACGCGTTAAAGAAGAAGAAAAAAACAACACAAAAAACCCGCAGGAGCGTCTCCACTCGTCGGGGTCTTTCGTTTGCAGTCTCCCTCCCCGCATCGGAGTCGGACTGACTATTGTTGGTTGACTTTCTCAACGTTGGGGGGGGGGGAGGGTTGAAGGAGCCGGGGGCGGGGGATGTGACAGGGGCGCCGGTAAAGAAAAATCCGAAAGAGGGAAAGGGAAAAGGTAGCGCGCGCAAAAAAAACGGCAACAGGGGAAGGAAGACGCGAAAGCGACGTCGGACCTGGCTGGCCGCCTCTTTCGGGTTTCAGGAGCATCGGGGAGGCGGGGACGGGGGGAGAGAGGAGACGAGAGGAGAGGAGAGGAGGCAATGCTGCTGGGCGGGGATGGTGCTCGGTTTCTGCCCGGCGGTGGAGGAGAAGATGCGAGCTGCTGTTCCGGCGCACCTGCACCGCCGACGTCGTCGAGTTTTTCGACCGAGAATTGATGATGGTGACGATGATGCTGCCTCCATCATCCGGATCCTGTTTGTCTGGGATTCTCGTTCCCCCAACTCTGGATTATAGATGATTATTGTGGACGTTATCTTTTGATTTATTTGTTTTTTTTTTGGTTGTTTTTATTTTTCTGGTTTTGTTTTTTATTCCATCAACTCGTTTTTTTTTCTTCCTTCCTTCCCCTTCTTCTTTCTTTCACGCAAGGAAGAGATAGACTGGTAGACTTGAGGATCGGAGTATTTTCATCTCCAAGTGCGCGCAATCACGCCCAAAAATCAGTGACCGACGCCTTGTAGGAGAGGAGGGGGAGGAAGAAGAAGCAGAAGAGGAGGAGGAACAGGAGAAGGGGGGGGGGGGGAGGAGGAGGAAGGGGGGGATGCCGCACCGTCCATTACCAAATATCAACAAATGTCACCAGGCTCGGATTTTGGGGAAGCCCCCCGTCGGTTGACGTCTTTGCGTGTGCGCGGAAAGCCGCGGCGGCAGCGAAAGGTGACGGCGGGAGCCACATCAAACACTGCGGATATATGGAACAAGAAGAAATGAATTATTAAAGATTTCACTCTTATCCATTTCTATTTTTATCCGGCTGAGTGTGTGTGCGTGTGTGGGCGTGTGTGTGTGTGTGTGTGTTGGGGGGCGGGAGGAAAAAAAAGAAGAAGGAGAAGAAGAAGAAGTGGGGTCCGGGGGGGAGGAGGAGGGAAGGTGGAAGAAGAGGGGGCTGGTGGTGTGGGGGGGGGAAGACAACTGCAGATCCTGACAAGATGCAGGGAAAAGACGCAGTCTGGAGCCGGCCTGCTCGCTGGAGATGGATGCAATACTACTTCTCTCAATGCACAGCTATGCATTTTGATCGCGTCTGAGGTGATCGATTCATCCGCCTGCGTAGAAACGAGAAGCGGCTGCTGACTTTTTTTTTTTTTTTTTTTTTTTCTCTTGTTGGAGCGGCTTTTCCTGATCAAATATAATGATATAAGAACAGCATGACAGAGAGCGAGAGGGAGAGGAGAAGAGAGGGTGATGCCTTGATAAAATATTCATTTTTTTTTTTCCTCTAAGAGAACTGATTGTACAGAAATTATATAAACACATCGCCGTGTTTCATATCCCGTCATATTCCAAAAATACACGATAACTCCCTTTCCTTTCCTTTCCTTCTCTCCTCTCTTCTCTCATCCCTCCCTCCCCTCCCAACTCACAAATGGAGGTATCTTCTTGGCGCTGAAGACCTGGGGAGGGGAAAAAAAAACAACAAAAAAACAACAACAAATAAAACAGATCTAGATAGAGTTGGAAGGACAGAAAGCGAGAGACAAGAGACAGATCCGAACCCCCGTTCTGCATGTGTCTTTGGAGCCGAGGCTGATGGGTTGGTGGCATGTGGAGGTGTCACTCTGAGGTTTTCCCCCGGCTCCTTCCTAACCTCTGGCGTTTGGTGTCTGCAGAATGGCGCGCTTTGGAGACGAGCTACCCAACAGGTACGGAGGAGGAGGAGGAGGAGGTGGTGGTGGCGGTGGTGGCGGGGGTGCCGGCGGACAAGGGGGGCCCGGCCGCGGCGGCAGCAGGCAAGGTGGGCCCCCCGGGGCGCAGCGGATGTACAAGCAGTCGATGGCCCAGAGAGCCCGGACCATGGCCCTGTACAACCCCATACCCGTCCGGCAGAGCTGCCTAACGGTCAACCGCTCCCTCTTCCTCTTCAGCGAAGACAACGTGGTGAGGAAGTACGCCAAAAAGATCACCGAATGGCCATATCCTTTCACAGCGGGCCCACCAAGGTACCGGCGGGGGGTCGAGGGGAGGGGGTGGGGGGTTGGCTGGGGTGCTTCGGCTAAGGTGTGGCCTTAATGTGGCGGATGAAAGTTCGGAGTTGTGTTTAGATTTTATATTTAAAACGCCTGCAATAAGCTTCTGCGATGCACTTTCCTGTTTGAGTTTCTTCTGAATGAATCGTTCTGCTGAAGACGATTCTAGTCGCTCTTATGAAGATGCATCATCTAGAGCATTTACCCAGTTAGCAACTTGTGTGTGTGTGTGTGCGGGCGGGCGTGTGTGTGTGTGTGTGTGTGTGCAGGGGTGTGCGTGTGTGTGTGAATGTGTGTTGGTTGCTGTCAGAGCTGAGTGCTGATGTCAGCACTGAGAGCTTATAGCGCCATGCAACCAGAAGGTAAGGGAAATGGCTATTTCCCATTCTTATCTGCTCTCTAACGACCACCGACTCTCCAGAAGTCATATGGTTTATCCAGCAGAAAAAACAACACACAAAAAAACCCTGAAGGCTAATTATGAGAACACTGCGACCTACTGTTTTAGTATATTCATGTCTTAAATTATTTTGCACAATATAGGGCTGGAGATGCGGCTGAAAAATGTATCGCGATATGTTTTATATTGATACAGATAATTATTTAATAGTTTTGTTTTTAAATACTGCCAAAGTTGGCAGTATTGTTTTGTGTTTAAGCAGTTAAAAGGCATGGAGGCTAAACCTTTAATTGGTGCTGCAAGTTGCTCAACAAGTTGTTGCTAGGTAACCAAAGAGTGAGCAAGTTAGTTGATGTCACACCAAACGCGTTTTGAGTGTCAGGTGCGTCTGGTTCACATGCAAAGTCTATGTGAAGGCGAGAGGGCCGCTGCGGCGTTTGTCAAGAGCGTCCAACGCGTCCGAAGCCTGATCCCCACAAGGGGAAATGCTGTTTTTGGGTCAAGGGTCAGATTTAGGACTAAGGTGTGAATTGAGTTTTGGAGTTAGGGATGTAATGGTTAGGGTTAGGATAAGGTTTAGGCTGTAGAAATGAATGGAAGACAATGGAAAGTCCCCACAAACATAGTCATGCAAACGTGTGTGCGTGTGTGTGTGTGTGTGTGTGCTGGCAATGGGCGTTGTGGTGAAACAAAGTACCTGGGTGTTTAGAATGAAAGTGACTCTGAACTCCATTATAGTACCAAGGGCTGTCTGGGAACTGAGACTCATGTCAAGTGATGTAAAGATTTAACAAAGAGTTTAAGCAGTAGAACAAGCAAGAAAATGTCTAAAAACTAAAGAAAAAAATCTTTTGGCATAAGCAGAAAAAAGACACATATTAGAAAAAAAACTAAGCTACATACGTATGTTGCTTAGATAGGCAATAGAATACAAATAGATTTTGAATACAGACAGGAAAGACACAACTCTTTATGTGTCAATCAAACTGATAACTAGTAGCAAGAGTAGATCAGATGCTAGCGGGTTTCAGTAGTTCTAAGTATTTTGCAGACAATGAACCAGTGGATATTAAACAATCAGATGGAGATGCTGGCAGTACCAAGGTTGGTATCAACTGACTTGCCCAGGTTAGCTTGTTCACTGTGGCCAAAAGCTTAGATGGGTTTACTTAAAGGACAAAATCAGAAGTATTTTATGAACTTTCTGATATTGTAGTTATGGCCCAACTCACAGATTAGTGTATGTTGAATACTTTAAGACCTTAAAGGCAAAGGAAGTAGGAACAAAATCACAAAACTAAGCAGCCAAAGATCAAGGTTAAAAAAAGTTTTAAAGATGGCAAATAAAGGGGAGGTATCATGTAAAACTGACCTTTTTTTAAGCTTTAGATCATGTTATAATGTTATTCCCCCGTCAAAACATCCCCACTGTTGCTTTGATTTATTCATGTTTGTTTTAGGAATCCTTTAATCTCCCATGGCTACCATTCAGGGGTGCCTAAATGCTTGCTCATACTCCGTTTTAGAGCCTCAGTTCTGAGCTGAGCTTCTGCCTCACACAGCACGCCTCCTCCACTCAGCTCCTGCAGACTAGCGGCAACAGCAATTAGCAAAACCTGGTGGAAGTGCAAGTCTGCAGAGTTTAACATACAACTAGAATGCTTCTAAGAATGGTTGTAAACAGCATCGGCAGGAAGAAACGTTGTTTTGATGGCATGCCAAAGGGGAATGTCTGAAAGGGTAGCAGCTTCCTAAAGAGACGGAAACCAATTTCAGGCGTTTGATGGAAAGTGAAATTGCACTTAAAGAGGCATTGTGCAGGCAAAGAGTGCCATTTTATAGCACAATCAAGTTACCATTTCACCTTCAATTGTTAGAAGAATGCTAAATATTCCAAATGTGTCTTAAAAGAAACTTTACTGAGCAATTTAACACCTTGCATTTGGGCCTCTGTCTCTTTAAGAAACTCCTGCTTCTTTCTGAAACTCCGCCTTCAGGAAGTCATCAGAACACGGCTCCTCTATTAACCCTTTATGTACGTCTTTACCAGCGTTGCATTGAGAAGTAACTTGTATAATGAACTCAGTAGATGCGTAGCTCTGCCAGGTGTTTGCCAATTGCTGCTGGCTAGTCTGAAGGGGCTGAGTAGGGGAGTCATGGCAGAGCGCTGCTCTGTGAGGTGAAAGCTGGGAAGCTTGGAAACTGCAGCTCATAGGAGGAGCTGCGCCTCAAAGGCATTTAGCACAACTGACGGGTTGCCACGGGAGATTAAAGGATTTCTCAAACATGCGTGAAAGAATCAGCAACACTCCAGGTATGTTTTTGATGAGGGAATAACATTATAACACGATGTAAAGCTCAAAAATGTTTATTTTAAATAAACAACTAAATTAACATTACATTAAATTAACAGTTACTTGATTGTGCTCTAAAATGGCACTATATGTGCCCAGTAAATACATAAGACCTTTTTATTCCCTTAAATTAAGATTTGAAGAGAGAAGCATCAACTGTGTCACTACTACACCAGACAGGTTTCCCTGAGAGATCACAGTAGCATTAAATGCTAGATCAAACTACATTCTGGATGGTTAGCTCCCCCAGAACCATGAAGTTCTGCTTCGTTGTCGCTCATTTTCAGGCAGTCTTTATTCACCACATCGGCTTACTTACTCAGATTAACGGAGAAGTAGAAAATAAAATAGACATCAGTAATTACCCCAGGCTGCTCTGGATCTTATTTTGCACTGAAAGTGAAATCGGTCTTGAAAATCTTAGCAGATTTATTTATTTTAAATTTTTTTTCACTTTTTTGACCTGTAAAAAAAGTATTATTAAAAATTGAATCAATAAAGAGCATGTTAAAGTGTTTACAACATTCACTTTCTGATCTGGAAATGAACTGAGCATATCCTATCATGCCACCATCTGTACAGAGCCGGGCTGTCGGCTGGCAGATGCTGTGGCTTCTTTCACATGAGGCCCAAAGGACTTCATTATACCTCCCTTCCCTTCGCCAGCACTTTCACATTCCCTCTCTACGCTCCTTTCATGTTCGCCTCTCCACCGCTCTTCTTCCCCCTGCAACCTGTTTTCCTTAAATGTGCCCTCCTCCATCTTCTTCCACTTTTAAAAAAATATGATTATCTGTTTTCCGCAACTGACAAACTCTCCTTATTGTAGTTAACTCAGGGCATCATAATTTGCTGTGTAAAAGTGGATGGAAATAATAATTAAAAAAAAAGTTAATAAATATGTAAGGTGTTTGAAAAGTTAAGCTTAATCTCCATATGGCTCAGATTTTAGAGAGTTTAAAGGCTGGACCTTGACCCAACCACTGTAGCAACCAGCTTTTTTTATAAAGGGGATCTTACCTCCATTCTGTCTCCTTCATTGATGTTCGACTTTAGTGACTGTTTTTGCAACTTTGCATTGGCAAAGAAATTCAAATTTGGACTCAGGCTAACCTCAGTCTGAGTTTGATGAGTTTTCCTACGTCACAGTATTAGCAGCAAACTTAAATCGGTGGATTCTTCCTTGTCACGGGAAGTTATGTCCTCTCCAAAGGCAGCTACTGATCTGACTAATGACAGGCTGGTTCCAGTAACTTTTCTCTGTGACTTTATTCCATCTGGTGCCGGTAACTGGGTAGCCGTCACTCATGTACCTGTAGCTTGCGTTGACTTTTGAAAGGCTGGTGACTTGTGTGACTCGGCTACCTCGGCTGGTCACCCACCGGATTGGCTACTTCCTCTGCTGTCCATTAGCATGAATAGCCTAGCATTAGCCTTGCATGGGCTAGCATTATCCTTAGATGGACTTCCAAGTAGCATAGGCTAGCATTAGCATTGGATTGGCTGGTATTGGGTAGTACAAAACTCAGGATTGTTTCCAACAGTGCAGCAACAAATGTTTGTGAAAAATTAAACGAAAACTTTCAATGTGGTGTGAATTCCAGCACTAAATAAATGTAATCAAGTTAAATGTTGGTTTTAAAAAATAAATATGTGTGAGATTAAAATACAATAACATAATATAATATAATAATAGAATAGCTGTTTAATAGTTGCTTCTTTTTAAAAATATCTTTAACAGGAGTTTCAACAGTTCTGAAGGGCATTGTTGTAATAGGAGAGCTGGTTATGTAACATGTAAAAGTTAAAAATTATTAAATCTTCTTTTCATGTTTTGGTGTCTCTAGTTTCTAAATGACAAAACACATAAAGGGTTGGTTGGTCGTTATTCACTATTTTTTCTTATCTTATTTAGAACTGCAAAAAGCAAGAGCTTTCACTTCCTGCTTTTTTGAAAGCAGGAAGTATTCCTGCTTTTGTCTTCTTTTATTAATGTCTTTATTCTGGAGAATAAATGTCTTTATTCTGGAGAATAAAGACATTACTGTTTATTTTGTTGGCCAAGGACCATCAGATATGGTTATAGCATTATTATCTGAATGTTGTGCTTGTTCTTTTTTTTTTTTTTCATTCTGTGTCACTCTCTGACCATCTGCTCTGAGCGGTCATTGTCTGTGTGAGATTCACGCCTGCTCAGCTGGGTTCTGGCCACGCTGCTTGGTATCTCGTGAGGAAAAGGACATGTGGAGAGAGGTAGATAGTGAGTAACACAGAAAGAGAGAGAAAATGAGAGGCAGAAGATACCAAAAACCTTCACCAAACACTGAAAAACAACAATCCCTTTCAGTAATTGTTTGCATTAAGACACTTTAAATGTAATAAATGAACAGAGCTGATATTCAGTCTTAAAAATATGTGTAATTCTTGAATTCCCAGCGGTGGGGGGGGGGGGGGGGGGGGGGGGGGGGGGGGGGGGGGGGGGGGGGGGGGGGGGGGGGGGGGGGGGGGCGGGGG
>CAEGAD010063501.1:0-40798 GCA_903067055.1 Poeciliopsis paucimaculata
ACTCTCACCCGGGTTAAACAAGCAAAGACACAGAAACATTCCTAAGCTAGAATGAAAGTAAACATATAAAACAAATCATTATAAGAGTAAATGAAAATATAGAAGAAACAAACAAATATAAGATAATAATAAAACAATTTACCCAACAACGTTGCTTATACTTTTTCACTGAACAGTACACAAACCACAATCCAGTATCTCTTCCACTGGGATCTTCAGCTCATTAACAGTGCCAGTGAGAGGCAGGTCAAACGTCAAAGGTTCTTCATCCATATTTATAATATATGGCCCGAAGGAATTCTCCGCCATCTTTGTTTGAACGTGTGAAAGAAAGCAGGTTTATCCTCATAGTCAGGAGGGAGCTGCTGACGTAAAGCTATGCATGCCCTCATGGTCAGGCCTTTTTGTCTCAAATCTTAAGCACCACAATCGCTCACCTCTAAACGATTCTCATTTCGGTGGCGATTGCTTTTGCCTTCGGTCTGATCTGCACAGTAGAAACACTGCAGCTACTTTCTGTCTGTGTGTCAAGCCAGTCTTCAAAAAAGTTTTCAAGTTCGGGTCATCTGTTATGGTTACCTCTGAAAGCTTTCACCGTCCTTTTGCTTTGACTCAGTTCTTCACGCTGGCGTCTCCACCATCTCACCATCAATTCATTTATGCCAAGATTATGTCCTTCTTGAACAGCCAGATTGATCACCTTTAGCGTAAAAGGATCATATGATTTTCTTTGAGTGTTTCCCATGTTGATGAGGGCAAAAAAAACCCCCAAAAAAACAGATTTACTATACCAGTCATTGATTTGTGAAATTGTTCTCAATTTATTGTACAATTTCACTTGTCTATTGTTATGAGGCAAAATAATGTTTTTGGCGGTGTGCGTGTGTGTGGGGACAAAAATAACATACATTGGTCTCACCTTAGTATAGGCTGCAGAATTCAAAGAGTGGGGAAAAAAGTAGCGGCTTACAGTCCGGAATTTACGGTAGTCAACTCATGACAGATATCAGTTCAGCAATTGGATCAAGGATTCCAGTTCTACACCTCTATTATTGAATTGAAAGCAAGAAAGTCAAATAACTATCCACTGTGATACTCAGTAACAATCATCACCTTTCTTCTCTCTTCTTTAAGCTATTACAATTATTACTATAATGGAAGTTATTACAACAATGATGTCGTTTTGCACTTTGGTGCCACCAACCAGTCTGGATTTGGTGAAGTGACTCGGAGAATTGCCAACTTCTCCTGCCACCAAGACTACACCTACTATGGTGGAAACGACATCTGCCTTGTGAAGCTGTCTGCTCCAGTCAACTTCACTGACTACATCCGACCAGTGTGTTTGGCTGCAGAAAACAGTACTTTCTACAATGGAACCAGCAGCTGGGTCACTGGTTTCAGTGGCTACGAAGGTAATTTCTAGAGTTTTGTTTGTTGCATCAGCTTTCTGTACAATACCACTGCTGAATTCTCCAAAGAGAAATACACCTTAAACGTTTTTCTTTAGGATCCTACTCTTTCCAGGAAATTGATGTATCAGTACTTGGGAACACAAAATGCAACTGCATCTACAACAACAACTACAACTACTATTACCACTACTACTATTCAATAAATGAGAACATGATGTGTGCTGGAAGTGAAAATGGTTCAAAGAGAACATCTTACGTAATTACCTTTTTTTGTTCTCATTTTATGTTTTGAGTGAAATTGAACTTCATAAAATGCACATAAATGTGTATTCCAGAAACTTTAAGTAACTTTTCTAGAAATCTGATACAGCTCTAACTATTTTGTAACACTATGCTATGAGACAGTCATGCATTTCAAATACATAAATGCATAACTTGGTCAAAAACAATCAAACCTAGAAGGAGGGTCTTAGCGCTGTAAATCATGCTTGTGTGTATGGTTCACACCCTCCAATTACTCTCTGTTGCCCTAAAGTTTCTCATCAGCAGAGCTTGCCACAAATGCTAAGGCTTGTTAGCATAGCCACTGATCACAGCAGATAAACTGTTTCTCCGCCATCGGCACATTGAGCAGTGTGAACATGAGCAGTGATTAATAGCACTAAGACGCGTCTTCTCCTGATTGGTTGTTTTTGAACAGGAGCATTTCTTTAGATAATAGTACCACTGGTAGGAGGCAGAGGAGCTGTTTTTTTTTAACAGAAGTTACACACAGCAGCTTTAATTCAATTTAGTCAGTTCTTATCTCAAGCAATTTATTGAGATGTGTTCTGTCTCACTTTGGTGATTTTAATACCAAAGTGAGACAGCCTGTTTTTTTCAGCCTGTGTCACTATTGGACTAAATTGAAAAACACAGTTTAATATCTATGTTGTTCTAACATTCTTCCACAGAGAGATGAAGGTGCAGCTCTCGTGACCAAGAAATACTCCATCTGGGTCCAGAGTGGGATTCTGAGTAAACGCTGGCTGTCTCAAGCTGAAGTCTATACTCGTGTGTCCCAGTACCAGAAATGGATCACTGACAGAGTCACTGGCATGAAGCCAGGCTTTGTTACCTACACCTCCCCAGGCATCGACGGCGACTTGAACTACACCTGTCCTCCACCGCCAACTACCACTCAGTACACTTACTTTTCCACTCAGCAACCTACCACTGATGACAGCATATTTGGCAGTGGTGAAACTCTGATTCCCGTCGCTCGACTCTTCCCTCTCTCTGCTCTTGTTCTGTTTCTCCATCTGTTTGTTGGTGGTACTAGAAACTAATTCATAATGTTCACTCATGCACTCCAGTTCATAACCAACACCAACGCTCTCTTCATTAGAATCAAAATATTGATAGTTACTTTTATTTCACAAATTAAAATTTATTCAAACCAAAGGGTGTAATAAGTTTATCTGGTAATTGGTTTAAAAACCTCAAAATTGAAATGGGTTTTTTTTTCTTCTCTGTTCTTTACATTGTGTTGACTGTATTGAAATGTAAACGCCAATTAAATCAAATGTTTAACAGGCAACAGATTTGGGATTTTAGCAACCAATCACATTGTTATTTTATTAAATATGAAACAAACAAACAGTGATTAGTAATACATAAACTGATTAAAATCATTCAAAACTATATTTTTCTGTTGGTTTTAATTATTTTTTGTGGCAACACAATGTTTCAAGTTTGGCACAATATGTCCCACAGTTTGGTGTCTAGTTTGACAAAAAGACGGAAGCAGTTTATTAGTCTGGCGAGGGATTTCAATATGTCTCTGGAGAATTTCAATTAACCCAATCCAAAATAAATGTCAAGTGAGCTTTTCTTCGTAACCAGGAGAATATTTAATGAGCTGTCTTTAACCTTTCACAAGACTGTAAGTACAAGACCTGCTTGACTACATTAGTTTACTGGTAGAGTGATTTTTAAAAGCTTCCTGGAAAAACTAAGACACCATTCTTTTAAGAAGGTGTGCCCGGTAAAAATGTGACTTGAAAAGTTGAAGCATACCAGAGTCAGAATGAATCAACAGTTTTCAACATGGGAAAATACGTCCATCTTATTTGTTTATGTATTTCGATGAAAGGTTATTGTGGGACATAGACCTTATATAAGCAGAGGTTTAACTGCTGGTTGTTGGTCAGAAATCATTTTTTGAAAAGCTCATTACATGCAACAGTGAATATCAGTACAATAGTGCTAGCTCCAAACCACACAGCATTATAGTTTGTTTCTACCTACAGTCACACATTTTGCAGGCATATTAAGCTCAGGTTCTGACTGTTTTGAATCTAATCTAAAGCTAAAATAAGGCAACGGATGCCAAACTGTCATTTATTTTACAAGGTTGACACTTTCTGTGTAGAAACTAACCACATTTCAGGATTTATGAGGGAAAGTAATGGCTAGGTGCTGCCACATGAACAAACTTAGCTATAACTCAACACCATTGGTGTGGCCACCTTTATAAAAGCAGGATGTTAGTCAGTTTGCTGGTCTGAGACCTACAGATGTGTGTGTTAACACTGTGGCACAGAGGGACAAGACATGACCGATGAACTTGGTCATTGGTGAACTTTGTCATCAGTCAGGCACCAACAAGTGAAACAGGCATTTCACTTGCTGAACATTAGTTTGGGGAGCTCAGAGGAAATGCAAACAATCTCAAGGAGTACATCTAATTTATTTCATTATTGTTCATAATGTACAAACCAAACTATGTACAAGGCTTCTGTGGTCTAAACGTAAAAGCCTTAGATCAGCTGTACAGTGGTGGCGGGATAATGATTTATGATGCACATTGCAGTCATTGACCTAACCATGAACTCCTAACCAGATATTACATAAGGCCATACACAAACAGCTGAAGCTTCATCTCAGCGATAACCCCAAACACGGCAACAAAACAACAAAAAGAAGAAACTTGGTGCTGCACCGGCTGAAAGTCAAAGCTCAATTTCATTTACATGTTCATGAAAACTGAGCAAAAAACAATGTTGGCAAAGAATAAACTTCAACAATGTTGTAAAAAGGAGCATCTTGTCAAACATCTTATCTTTGCGTTTATGTATTTCGATGGAGAAATGTGTTCGACAGTGTACAGAAGTGTAAATTGACAAAACATAAATTTACAAGTTTCTGAAGCCCTTTATTTTTTTTCTAGAAAAGCCTTTGAAATACATTTCACTAGTGCATTCAACATGGCTTCCCTATGAAACTAAATATTTGTAATAATATTTTTTCATTTTGTTGGACAACTGCATGACTACTATCACTTGGTTTGGTCCAAACTTAAGACTTTCTAATGCCAAAAACAGGTTTAACCCTTCTCACTGAAAAGACTACAGCACTAGCTGATGCTAACAAACATTAAAAGGCAATTCTCGGATTACGTAAAAACATATAAAGTCAAATCATTTAAAATAGTGCTCAGATAATTATTTTCTTTTTCAGTCATTGTCTATTGAATATACACTATTTTACAGAAAGGAGAGCGAGTCATGAGTTTACAGGTTTGCCAATTCATCTCAACTCAGCTGAGTCTTACAGGTAAACACAAAGTGGAAATTCAAGGCCGGCACATTGTCTGAAGAAGAATCCAAAACAAAGCTGCTTGTGCAAACAACATTAATGTTTAACATTTCGTGCGAAGAATATACAAATGACAAGGAGAGGAGTTGGAGCGAAATTGTTACCGCAGTTGATAAACCCAGTAACTTTTCAGTTTATCGTTAACGTGACATCAATAGATTATAATAATTTTCATTCAGTCAGGACTTTACACTGACACTAGCCACATGCATTGCAGGTAGATTGTAGTAAAACATTGATTAGTGCAGGTTTTAAAATTAGTTAACTGGACTTGTAGCCATTATTTTGTGCCCATTGTTCTCAATGTAATTTTAAACATTAAAACGGTAAATACTAATTAACCGATGAAGTGTAATCACAGAAATGGTAAAGATGATCTGTCCTGTAAAGACAATCAGTACAGCAAATAAAGCCCTGTTCTCCACTCTTATTGGTCTTTTCTTTTTGTTACATCTTTTATCGCTTAAAATAAGCTCACAAACCATCGCTATTGCTTCTACGTAACCAGCCGTGTTTGTTTACACTAAATTCCCATGTCATATCGTGGCTTTTACGGAATTTTCTGTCTGAAATGTGAATGTGGGTGAGAGAAATCGGTTCGAGTGTGGTCTATTGCTTCTGCCATGTGGCTGGACACACTGTACGGTTGGACCAGTTATACCTACAGTTTTTTGTCTGCTAGTGTGCCTCTCAGGTTTTGAAAGCGGCCAACGATCAGCCGACAATTCTAAAATTGTGTAGTGTGAACTGGGCATTAAGGAAATGAGGAAGGGTCGGTGGAGAGCACCGGAGTTGAGCCTTTTTTCATTTAGTGTCATCAATAGAAAGAGAAAAAGACCGGAAGAAACGATAAAGCCGATGAATTAAAATTAGATCAGTAACTTTCATTTATCGTGGTTAATTGATTTATTGTTCATCACGACAGGCCTACTTGTGCATTTCAGATTAACTTCTTTCGTTTGTCTGAACCACCTGATTGAAGGCTAAAGTACACCGAGCAGCTTAGATGCTTAAAATGAATCCAAAACTACTCAGTCAACTTTGGCTTTTCCATGTTTTATGTTTTTGTGGGCAAAATTTAGCATGCTACTGCCACAGTCCACAGCATGACAGCCTAAGCTTTTAACATGTGGTAGCTAACTGAGTTATGAGATCAGGCAGAATTGATTTTTTTATTTACTGGGACTGTGAGTTTCCAAGGCGTTAACATTAATGTGCTTTCAGGATTGTGTGACTAGTGGGTTGGGCCATGTAAATGTTAAAGGACTGTATGAAGCCTGAATGGTTCAGAGCGATGCTTGGAATGCTATGGTATCTGATGTAGGCTACTGTTCTCCTTGCTGCAGCTAGCAATGAAGCTCAGGACTGAACTTGGCGGTCTTTGGTAAAAGGTATTTTTCCCATTGCAGTTTTAACAGCAGATGTTAAAGCTACAGTTTGTAACTTTTACTATTAAAAAAAAAAAAAAAAAAAATCAGCTTTTTTTTTACATATTAAAACCATTTCCATGTCATGAAAGTGTGGTAATCTATGAAAAAACAAACAAGCTCTTCCACCCTGTCCCTGAGCATAACACTTCTGGTCAAAAGCAACCAATCAGAGCCAGGGGGAGGGTCCTACGGCCGTCAATCAATTCTATGTATGCGCTGCTAAGTGTGCTAATGGTGGAGAAACAACTTAATGTTACAGGAAGTCATCATCAGTGGCCATGCTAAGTAGTCTTAGCATTCAAGGCAGGCTGTGCTGATGGGGGAGAAGCTGTAGCCTAGCAGAGAACAAGGGGAGAGCAGGGTGTACAGAAGCATGACTGACAACACCAAAACTCTCCTTCCTCCGATTGGTCGTTTCTGAGAGCAAAATCAGAAACGCAGTCCGTACTGGGAGAAGACAAATCGTTTTTTCCACAGATTATCCATCTCATTACACTGATAGTGATAGTTTTAACAAAGAGAGTTTATAAAAGTTACCTACTGTTTACCTACTGTTGCTTTAATTATTTTAGGAGAGATTTATGTTCATAATCATCTCAACTAATACATGACTGAATATTGGAAGAAAAAGTATATTTTAATAATTTCCACACTTTGTGCAACTACAATACGATGTATGGCGCTCATATTTATTCTTCCATTTTTATTGTAACATCCTTGATTAACATGTAGCACAACTAAATCCCTTAAGATGCGATTTCATTAGTTCAAAACAGTGCAACTGTGTGCAGTTCAGCACAGTTTAGTGGGACCTAGTTCATTGTTAGTAGACGATATATTTGCCTGTGTTAATACAAAAGCCTTTGTTTTCTAATGCTAAGTGGTTAAAATTGTGAAGGTCTGATTAGAAACAAGAGTGGAGTTTTAAAAGTTGCAGGTTCACTGCACACGTAGGACTTTGTAGCAGTATAAACATATATATTATATTTAAAAGGTGCTTTCAGGGCACATAATGTCACCTCACCAAAAATAAAATACATTTTAAAGAAAAAAATAATCTAATAAAAAAAATTAATAAATGAAGAGATCGCAGAAATGCCTGTTTGAACAGCAGAGCGTTCAGCCAGGATTTAAAGTCAGAGTCCTTTGAGAGAGAATGTGGACGTTTATTCTAAATAGTGCAATCATGTGCAGAAGTTGTAAATTTACAGAATAGAGATGCTTTCTGTCCATAACGACACATTCACAAAGCGGGCGGCTCCACTGAAGGATGACTGCAGCTGGAACTGTACTGGTACCGCACGGCTCAGAGATCCAGGATGATCAGTCTGGGCAATCAAAACACTAATAAACCATCACCAACATTTCCCATCAGATCAATATGATCTCCGATCAATCACTTCCTCTGAATCCTTCCATTGGCGATGTTCTCCATCAGAGCCAAAGCGCTCAACATTCACGCTCAGCTTCGCGCAGCTACTTGAATTTCTGTGATTATACACACCTTGAGCACCTCAAAAATAATCCAACCTGTCTGGAGTTAATCCGCTGATCCAACCCCGTTTTCTTTTTTAGCGAGAATGAAATGACCCCATAGATGCATATCATGCGCATTGGCGCACAGACCAATGCATTACATCTTTATCAGACAAAAACTGAGGAACAGTACTATTTACATTGGAGTGAGGTTTTCAAATCCTTTTATTTTTATTTTCTTTATTTTGTGTGCGTGTTAGTTCATTGTCCGAGGATAAACGCGGTTCAGTTTTATCGTTCACATTTAAGTAATAAAATATTAAACAATCGGGTTTGAAACTTCTTTGTCTAAATATTGAACGTAGTCATTGTATGATTGTGTAAATATACCTTTACACAAACTTTGATGGAAAGTTAATTTTTAAACATATTTTGCCACACAAAATATGCTGCCGCACATTTTTTGTGCACATGCACACCTGCCTTGACGCAGTTTGTCAGAACATCTCAGCATTCTTGTGCCAGATCACTGGTTATCAAAAGACAATCAGAAATCAGCGGCGCCGTTTTACAGGTTTCTCCAGTTTTAGTCACATCAGGAGATTTAAAGTTGAGCAACCAGTACTGACGTGTCAAACTCACCGTAACAAGTGAAGACACACCTCCGAAGACTTCTGCAGTAGTCAAAAGGATTTTATATGGGACATTTATATAAAACTAGAGGCCTTGATCAAGCTCTGCTGGGAAACACCAGAAATGTGCAAATCCACCATAGATGCGAATATTCATGTAAAGATAAGCAACAGAACAATTTTGCATTAGTGCAATAGGGAAATGAATAATAAAAAAAAAAGTTTTGATCTCCTTCCTCTCATTTCCAATAAAATTCATCGGAAAGGAAGATAAATTGTCTCGTTAACCTCATCTTAGCTTCCAAGACTAATCAGGTACAATATTATACAGGATGTTTGAGCCTCATAAACATGAGGCACTGCGTACCAACAGAAGCCCTTCAAGGTTCATAAACTCTCCCTAAAATGAATACCAATTGGTCCAAAAGAACCTTCTGTTTCAGTTTCATTCACTTTGAATTTTAATCTTGAAGCTTTTGCACATGAATGGAACTGCTGTCCCCTACAGGCAAGCTGCAGATTATTTCTGCCCAGCCCCTTCTCCAAAATGTTCTGGGTGGCTGCTCAGAAAACTAACCTGCAATCATCCTCAAGCAACAGAAATGGCCTCATTGTTATTCTGCAGCTTTGATTTTTATTCTTCTCGGTGGTGGGAAAGGTGGACTTATAAACTACTTGCATTGTGACTCACACAGAGCAGACAAAAAAACAAATCTAAACCTGTCCCTATAGAAAAATATATATATGTTCCATGATATACGCACGTTTCTATTTTTGCACCTTCAAGATTTCAGAAAATTTTATGAACGAGACAGGGTTTGTATTCTTCATCACAGGTTAGTTTAAATCAGTGGTGTTCAAAGCTGGAACTAAAACAGCATCCTGCATGTTTTAGTTCTCTCCCTGGTTTAACATATCTGGATCAAATGGTGGCTCATTAGAGGTCTAAGAAGAACACTGACATGCTGAGGAGTTTGTTACTACCAGCAGGGAGAGAACAAGGACATGCAGGATGCCAGCCATCGAGGACCCACTTTGGACAATGCAGAAATTGTTATGGTCGGACAGCGAGGAAGCAAAGAGGGAACGGAAGAAACAAAGCGCACACAAAGTAAGGATTGCGCACAGGATAAAAAGCTCAGGCGGAGGACTACCCGACCCCTCTAAGTGCTGCAGGAGGGTTAGAAAAGATGCACTTAAAAAATAAATAAAATATCTGTAAAAATGTAAAACGTGTAATTATGAAAACGTCACGCCAACATCCTCACCTCCACATGAGCCATTTGAATGTTTCCACTGGAATTTTCAGTTTATCTTTGATGATGACCTCATCACTTAGATTAGCTTTATCGGCATCGCACAGCATTTTTAGCGGTGCAGCAAGATTAATGGAGTAGTTCTGTTGAAAGCTTTATAAATAAAAAATAAGACACTTAGAAATACACAGAAAAATACATTAATGTGTGGCTGAATTGGCAGTTCCCTAAATCTGCCAGAGGTATGAATATTTTTGCAGTAATCAGATAAATAACTCCAAATCAACAAGCTTTATTCAAATATTTATTTTTAAAAATATTTCAAGTTTCCCCTGGAGCAAAAGGAGATCAGGAATTTCACATCTACTGAATACAGAAACACAATGATATGTTTGGCTAAGTGTGAATTACAGACATAATGAAGGTCCAGCAACTTAATGGTTCAGCTCCACCACTGTTTTTTTTTTTATTACAACAGCTAAGCTCTCCAAGGAGCTGTAAATTAAAATGCATTCAAGGCAGAAAGAAAGGAGTCACTGATATGTTAAGACAAGCATATTTTAGGCGTTTGCCGCTTAACTGAGTAAATGTGGATATGAATGTGTGAAATTGCAGCTGAATGTCTTTGTCTTCTCACGCTTCCTTCCACTATTAGTTATTAAAATCACTACAGTTGATAAGTTTCATAAAGAGTGTGTGTTAGAAATACAGGAAAATAAATTGCTTTAATCTTCCTCTTCGCTGTTTCAGCTACATTTTTGAACTGGCTGCTGTTTGGCTCGGCAGACTAACACGACCCCTGTTTTCACACATGGTTCAGACAAAGACCACGTTTGATGTATTCTGTAAAGCGCTTCGAGGTAGAATTTGCATAAATGGTGGTTTGTGTGGTGCCAATTGTTTTTTTAAAGCAGAAAAAAGGACTAAAGTTTTAGGAAAGCAAGAAGTGTAGAAAAAAAAAAAATGTGGACGTAAAAGCACTTCTTTGCATTTGAGAAGTGAAGAAACACTTTGTAACGTTGGGAGGCATTTGTCCCATAATCAGTGAGTTGCTGGTTTGAGTCCTTGCTCCGTCCATCTCTGCTGAGATGTCCTTGGCCAAAATACTTTACCAACATGTTCCTAAAAAGACACCATTTTAATACAGACTTCTTTAGACATTGGTAGGATTTCACAATACATGCTACTCTTTGGTTTGGGCCAGGGTAAAACATTATGTGCTTTGAAAAAGAGTTTAAATTTTTAAAGCACTGCTTCCAACAACCTTGGAATAATAAGCAAGAGCCATAATTTACACTTGCATGACATTTTCTGGATTAGCAAGGTTTATGTCAAATACTGGAGAAGAGCAGGGCAACAAGTACTCATTTCCAAATTCTTCTAAAGTCTTTATTTTTTGTGACGTTTAACTTGTCCGCTAATTAGCAACTTGCTCATTGACGATCCCTGTCCCCGTGAGCACACATACCAATAAGCACCAGTTTCCCCCCCCCAAGGTTTGAACTCAGACAACAAATGAAAGGAACACGTCTTTCCAGTTCCTTACATTCCACAGGCATCCCACAGACTTTATCTAAAGCAAACTAAAGCAGCAACCAGAAAAAAAAAAACTGAATTGATTTATAACACAGGAGGTGGTATTAGGCCAAGATGATGAAGGCTTTCCCCACAGCAGGAAGAAATATTGACAAGATTCTTGGGCGAAAGATAAGGGTGGTCATGAACAAGAGGGAGATATGGTGCCCTTGAAGAAAGTTGGAGTGAAAATATTAGAAGAGTGAATCCGCTTTATGACCTTCTTTGCGCTCTCGTGGTCTCCTGGGTTAAAAATAATTCATGTTTCAATATCAGTATCAATTCAGCATTATTTCCATCTGCTTCATCCACCATTTCTCTGTTGGACCTTGCGGACTGGTTTTATTGAGTCATCTTTTGTCTTTTAATATTAATAATTTTTCTTTTCCATCTCATCCCTTTTTTATTCATCATAAAACAAAAGTCAAGCTGACGTCTCTGTAGTCTCTCCTCAAAAAGACCCTTGCAGAGGACACGCTTTCAGAGGAAGCGAGGCCTGTCAAAGGAGTGGTTAACGCATATATCTTTGTCTGGTGGGGACCGTTCACAGGACAGAAAAGAATAAGGTCAACTGAGGAAAAATTCCCCAAGAGCCACTGCCCTCCTTGTAAGACAGTGTTGTTCAAAAGTTTCAAGGCATTTTTCTAAACTTCAGTCATCTGCCTGGACCATCGGCTATTGACAGACTATTGCTTGCCCAGCAAGTCCTGTAATCGCTAATATTTGGCTATGATATACACAAGGTCGATTGTGAAAAAAAGTTACACTATGACCAAAAGCCACTGTGAAGAGAAAAATGTCAGCACTAACTTCTAATTTTTCCACTTCCTCGAATTGAGGACAAAACAATGAGATTTGCTTCTCTAGCACTCAACCTTGCCACGTTTTTCTTATTAAAGGAGCCAATTGGAAAACTTTTGACTTTTATTAAATCGATTTAATTGCTCAATATTAAGACGTGTGCCCAATGTGGACTGAATGGCTTTGTTCACTTCCTCTACTGCCATTGCTAACATTCAACAATAGGCAGACTTTGATTCAAAAGTTGAGTACAAAACTCATCATTGTTCACCGCTCCTGTTTGATTGGCCAGGATGAAATATCTGAGAAATTCAACTCAATAGGACAAATCCCAGAAGGAGTGAAATTGCAAAAGACGACAATGGTTAGACTAATTTGACCCAAACTCTCAACCTTGGAAGACAGACCATTAATTACAATGTCCTTAAAATCAGTTTAAGAAGGCAAATAAACTCTGACTCCTTACACAGTTCTGCCTTACCCTTCATTTCACCGCTCAACTTCAGTCTCTAGTTTCTCCTACACTTTTTAAACACCAGACAACCGCAATAACACATTGTCTCACCATGAAAGTCTGCACTTCCCACTAAATGAAGCCATTCATCAGAAGCAAAGATTCTCCTCTCAGTCATGACAAAAGGACTAGCTAATCGATTAATTACACTTCAATTGTCTCCTGAAATATTCACTTTAATGTAATAAACTGCACTTAAACTGTGCAATAAATCTCTTCAAATCTTATTGAAACAAATGAAATGTTCAGTAAGTTGCCTGTATAGTGAATTAGAATAGTGTTCTTCATACCGCCACCAGGGGGCAGTATGAAAGATCAGAAAAAATAAAGGGGGAAATGCAAAAATAAAAAAACCAACTAAAAAGTTTAAATCGGACTTTACATTTTTATAATAAAATCACAATTATTTTTCAATCATTACTATAAAATATAAGCTAAGGTAGTTTACTGATTCTCATCTTTCTAACTGGCTTTCTGATTCCCAGACAAATTTATCAAGCTAAGCGTAGCATGACCAACTAAAATCAAAAGGTATGAGGCAGAAATTATACTAAACACAGGTAATAACTTTTGAGAATAGCAAAATAAAATGGAAAAGAAAAAAAGAAAAAAAACATTCAGAAAGCTGGTTTTTTACATATTTAGTAGCACTGTTTGAAGATTTTCAAAGGGTGTCCTCACCCAGAAGCTAATGCTGTTCTGAGGGGCTATGGCATGCAAAAGTTTGGGAATTAGAATAAATGCACATTTTCAATATGAATAGGCACTGTATAAAGAAAAAAAATTTCAAGCCGATACTTTCACCGATCCCTATGTAAAAGATTCTTCCCTTTGTTTCACACATTTTGAACACGTACTGGAGCCACTTGAGTATTTACCATATTTCCTTAAGCATACAAATTTTTTCTACTTCCTTCTGGAGTGAAAAGTGGTAATTATTTGTTCTAACAACAATAAAAGCAACTGTATTAGAAGGATCTTTTGGTCTTCGAAACCTGAGACTGACCTCCACACTTTTAGTTATCAACCATTTCTTAATTACACCAAGAACTGAAGAAACAGCGTTATCTCCTTTTAGCCCTCCGGTGCTTTGTGGGTTTCAATTATTTTAATTATCTGGGTTTAAGACATGCAGTTTAGAGAACTCCGTGGCTGCATATTAGAGTTTAAGGAGTCAGAGAGTTTAGAAAGCCTTAAAATTAAGCACTTGGCTTGTTCGTTATGATGACTGTGAGCAGACCTATCCCCTAACGAGCTAATTAAGACCTGAGAGCTCAGCTCCCTCGGGGTGTCTATACATTTTTAAAGTGCTACTTCTCTTTTTTGCCCCCACTTTAAGGTTTCAGGAAGTAGAAGCAATAAATTCTACCGTCACCAATTCAAAGATAATAAATGAACTCCAAGTTGAAACATTCAGGATTCTGCCTCTGTCAATGTGATAGAAGTGCAGTAAAGAAAGCAGTGGTCGGGTTTAACGGTCCACCGTCCATTTCATGGGGTTTAGTTCTTGATGAAGTGTCTCTCTTTGTCGGCCGTAAGGCATGCAATTACAGTCTCACACTCTTACAAGTAAGCAGAACAAAGGTGTCTTCATCTGTACACATGCGAACGCCGGGTTTTAGTGTTTCTGGAGCTCGTTAAACTCAGACGGGGACCCTCGGCTGCTCCCGTCGCCGCCGCTTCAGCGTGGGTGTGTTTTTAATAGCCAACATGGCACGTCAGCTTTCATACACATGTTTTGTTGCATCGTTTGTTCAGCAGACCATCACCTGAATGAGCACAAACAATTAGACGCAACAGCATCAATTTGCAGACAGGATTTGTGACAAACGGTGAGAGTCTGAAATGTACAAAAGTTTTGTGCGACCTGTTATCATAACACCATTTACATCAAAGTTTCACATTTACCTCGTGCCACACAGCTTTTAAGATTGCATTGCTTTACAAAATATTCACAACACTTGAACTTTTTTTACATTTTCATGTTTTACAAAATGTCAGCATTTCTATTTTATGTATTTTTAATCGGTTTTCAAGATGTACCACAGTTTATTTGGATTTAGGTCTAAACTTTGAATAGGCCACATGGGTTTCCTCAGTGTATTATAAGCCTGGCAGCCCACCAGGCTTTACATCCACCAGGCTAAGCCTTTTTTTTTTAATGTTTGCCTTTTGTAAGCATTTACAGTTAATACCTAAACGCGTTCCTGCATTCCTACAACGGAATTACCTAGTGATTTTTAAATTTTCTGTCCATTTAAAAAAAATTTTTTTACTCAAAAACATGGTAGGCACTGAATGACTTACCACTGGGCTTAGTAAGTTTTCTGGTGGGGGGGGGGGGGCCTTGGATCATGCTAAGATGTGAGCATGCAGTGGTCTAACCCAATTCAACTGTGTGCTTATGTTGCATAACAATTACCGACATTCATTGAATTTGATGGATAAATACTACAAATTCTCTGTCACTGAATTTTTAGTATTTGCTTTGTGAATGAGACAGACTGCAAAGATGGCGGCCAAAGTATCTGCTAAAAAATAAAAATGTCTATCAAATCCACTGTTTTCCTCCTCCTTTGGCTTATAACTCTGCTCATTTGTTTTCTCCATTTTCCACACAAGCAAGCAGAATTAAGTAAAAATCTTTTTTTAAGTGACCATTAAAACCAGCAGAAGAGGGAGGTGCGTAGTTAAATCTTGGACTTTGTTGGTGAAACTTTTTTCCCCTATTTAAATGAACATAAGGTTTCGATCACAGCTTAGAAAGGATCTTTAACCCTTCCTCTTTAGATCTATGCTTTAAAAGTTTACGTCTATATTTAGCCACGAACTCCTGAAAGCCTCGACCGTCTATAGCATCTCTGCAGAGTGTGAATAGAGCTCCTCTTAAATCGATGAGACCATAACCCAGCATAGAGGGAAAGTTCAACTCAGTGCGTTCGTGCATCTCCAAACCCATTCTCTCTGTTGCTAACCATCTGTAGAAACTGAACTGCAGACTGACTGATAAATTGATAAAACCTCCACGACTCAGATTCCTCTTTAAGAGTGTCAAAGGTATTCAGAAAATTTGGCATGTTGCCCGAAGAAAACTGGGTAAATAAAACAGGTTTCACCAAGAGCCCTTTGTTTTCTTGGAAAGGCAATGAAAGGACACACAAAATAAGTCATGCACTTCCCCAGACTTGCTTTGTCTGATCTGATGTAGATATACATCTTTGAAGACTCAATAAGGTCTTCTGTACTACGAGATATCATAATAGAACTTCTTTTTAAACTTTTATCAAAAACCTTGCATCTCTTATATGAACTTTGTTAATTCTTACAGATACGACTGAGTAAACTGTAAATGACATCAAAACTGTTTGATAGTCACAAACTAAGTTTTTTGTATTTCCACTGCCCACATGCTCTTTACTTTATTGCCATCTGCTGACCAAAGACTGGCATTTCATTGTTGTTCTTACAATATATGAAATTGGATGGAGAGACTTTGTAAATTGAGTTTTATTGTGTAAACTGTTACAATGGATGGAAACAGACATGCCTCACATGATCTGTAAATATACTTGGATCCCATTGGATAACATACAAATATTTTGCATCTCTTAATTTAATGTCAGAATGTGAAAAATTTTGTCTATTTTGCTGTTGAAATAAATGTTCATGTTTTAACTGAATAGTTTATTTTTTCTACAGAGAGATATACTGGGTCAGATAGATACTAAGAGCATCTCTAGGGTGTTTCCAGTGTACAGTGGTCAATACCTAATAAAAGTGGTCTAATGAAGAAACTGTAGGGAAACAAAGGCTGGGCCTTGTTGGTTTAGTCCAACATACAACCCATTTATGACTTCTGATTCAAAGATGTCACAGTGCCGCCATTTGTTGAATACCTGCTGACCAAGCAGGGTGACTGCTGGACACAGTAAAATCATCCACTTTACTGATTAGAAATATAAAGACGGATGTAAAAGACAGACGGCAGAGGAATTTCAGGTAAAGATATGCCAACTTGTACATTCTTTCTGTTCAACATTGCAATTATTAAACTGGATGCACTTCTATTCTGTCACACTTTAAGGTACTTCTATACATTCTAAAACACAGAAACACCAGTGTCTCCGATGATACATACAGTCTATCTCTGCATTTCTGCTTTCGCCACTCATAATCACGAACGTCTACCTCAAACAAACGCACATGTACACACATAATCACAGTCCACAGCGCCAGCCAAATCCTAGAAGCGCTATTGTTCGGGCTCATCTGTTTTCCCTAACCCCCACTTCGTCTTCCTTTACTCAATCCTTCACTTCTCAGACAGGGGATGGGTTGCCCTTTCATATCTGCGCAGTGGGAAAATGCTAATGGCATTGCGGCAGAGCCAAGACAATTAGCAGACAGAGAAAGCAGAAGAATACGAGCAGACTTGAAACACACTGTGTGCTGGTGAGCAACAGGAGACGCACACTGAAAGGCAGAGACAATAGGAGGTGTCTAGGTTTTAGTTTGCAAATCTTCTTTGCATTCCAAGAAAGCAAGACCGAACAAAAGGTGGCGACTGGCGAGAGAGGAAGTTTAACGATTGGAAGTTGGAAGGAGCAAACAGCAAAGTTATACGTTCAAACTGGGATTCAGAACAAATTATGGGGTTTCTGCAGGTTTTACCAACTCGAATTTCAGATTTTTTAAGACCATTATGAATAAAATTTAATACCTATATCGTCAAAGAATTTCATCCACCCAGGTGGCGATACATTTACACCAAAGTAGTTATCTAGTTAGCTACAATTAAGAGGTTTGAGTGTGACTCAACATTTTGCCAGACAGAAAAGTTCCACCAGAAAAGCAAATGCATCATATATGATTAAATATCCCTTCCAAGTCTAAATTTAAGACTTGTGGTTTACGTATTTAAGGTGAAATTATTTCTTTAAAATGAATTTAAGATATTTCAAGGCCTTAATTTAAGACCTTTTATGATTCACCCTACATAATTTGTGCAAGATTCCAGTGCAAGAACTAGTCCAATTATTAACAAAAGAGCAACATTAGGACAATCTGAACTAGGCAGCTGATTGAATCAGCTTCAGAAAACTCACCTCCCCTACCACCCAAGAACCTTTTTCCAACAAAAAAAGTCAATAACCTTACTGAAACAGTCATTTTGGATGTTCCTCAATTCTGTTAATGAATTTTATCTGTCCATTGGTTTCTACCAATTCTAGTCCTGAAGATGGTGAATGTCTTACATAATTTATCATCCTTGGCAGCATCCATCGTGACTGGAGTCTAACTTTGGCTCAAAAAGTAAGCTTGTACCTACCTTTACAACTCCAACTCTCACTCTTTCTGATCATTCTTGCAGAGACCTTCACAAGCCATCATTTTCCGAGTCAAATTTTGCCTGCTTCCTGGAAGAATTGTCCTGAAATGTATATAGATTAACAATATAGTTAGAAACTAAAAAGTCGCCCAAGTGCCAAGCACTTTCTAAAGCCAGGCAATTAGATCCAACCTCACCCCTGCTGTTGTTTCTAGTAGTCTAAGGCAATCATTAGGGTTGGATCATGTACATTTCTTGAAACCCTTAAGAGGCCATTCCATCAAAAACTAAAGCTATCAAAGCAATGAATACAAAAACACTCAAAAAGTTGAACATAAAAAAAAGACCCAACACATCACATTTTTTGCTGCAAATCAGCACCATTATTGCAAACTTTTATACTTTAGGTTCAAAGTTGCTTTTACAGCACAGGAAAAACACATGCTATATTCCTGTGATATCAGACAGCAACTCACAGAATCTTTGTTTTCAACACTGCCACCCAGATTTCTTTTTAGTGTACAAGTCTCTTACCTAATCATTTCCTTGCTACTTTTCAACTCTGAATCACATATTCTTCCCGACATCCAGTCAGCATTGTTTCTTGTTTGTCCTTGTACCTCCTATGGATCTCTTTCCATTGCTAATGGCAACATTTTTCTCTCCTTTCTTCTTCTTTGACAACCCCTGCATTTGTTTTGCAAGAGTTTAAGGCAACAAGCATTTCTTGCTTTGATAGACAGTTTCTTAATTTACAGAAAATCTGGCCAAAAAGATATTTGCAGGTTTGAAGTCGCTCTACTAAAATCAATGTCACTGTTTTAAAAATAATACATATACAGAGCAGAATTGGCAGTAAAGGAAGATCTAACAGGAAGTCTAAAGTCTTTAGAGAAAAAATAAATTAATTAATTAAACTTCAGCCCTGGTATGCACCTTGTTTACTACTATGAACCAAACTAGTAATGCTGTTTGGGAACCTCTGTTCTAATTTATTCACTTGGTTGCATTGGCTTAATGCGTTTGTTCTATTTTAGTAAACAGTTTGTTTATTCCCTACTAGACTCTCCAATCTAGACCATTAATCTGTCATTTAACAGTAATTCATTCAATAAACAGATTATGAACTCCTCATTGTTCAATAATTTCACTTGTAAGCCTGTTGCCCCTAAAGGGATTATCAGAAAAACATAGCTGGAACATCTAAACTCCTGATGTAAAATCATTGTAAAAACCCTGAGAAAAAAAATTTGCTTTCCTGCTCTGTAAGCCGCCCTTTCAGTTCAACTGAGCCAATTTTAAATGTAGATATGCATTACAGCTCAGTGCAAATAATTCAGCTTGATGGCAGCAACTAAAATGGAAAGTAGATAAACCCAAAACAAGCTCCACTTGCTAAGGAGCTTAATCATGGCGCGCTCACAGCCAAACATCCCTCTAAAACGTTCCTGTAATTAGCTGACTTGGCTGATTGAAGATTTACCAAGAAAGAATCCCAAAGGTTCTCACAAATAAAGATGCTTGTAGATCCAACTAACTCCTTAAGAGAGAGCAGGAGGGACATGCCGATGAGGAAGTGAGAAAGGGATAGGCAGCGGAAACGAAGCGTATGAGATGATGGGAAGTCAGGAACTTTTAGTCTGTTACTCTGCCAGGTAAGTGCTAAAAAATAGATCTACTATATTTAAAGGGAATATATTTTCATAATTATATTAAATCGACAAAAGATGAGTTATAAGACATATGATGGAGTACTAGTGCCATTCTAAGAAAATAAAATTATGCTAACGTCATGAAAGTACAAAAATAAAGTTGAAATGATAAGTTATTCTCAAAACATTTCCACCTTATTCTCAAGAACTGTCAACTTCTCACGTACGATGTTATTCTCGTATTAATTAAACCCTATTAGTTTTGATGTTTTTCTGGTACAAGTAGTCAAAAAATATTTTATTCTTAAATTATTTTAACTCGAGTCATTTTCGTAAATATGACTATTCTCGAAAAACTGACTATATTCTCTTATTTTGATTTTTCTCATACAACCTTGCTCTAAAAATGAGGTACTTCATTTCCTCATAATATAATAATTTTACCATATAATTTAATGACATGGCCCTAATACTCTGTCATAAAGAACAAACTTTAACAAACAGAACTACCAGATCTTCCTGCCTGAGCAGATCTTAGCGGGGAGAAAGCTGGTTTCCCTTCCAGACTCTGATCAATAGCTCATATGCAGTTTGATAAGGATCTGGCAGCAGCGGTTCAGATCCTTATCCAGCACAGCGGGATGGGCACTATCTGCACCAGCACACTTTAATCATTGGGTGTTATTGGGATCGTTGCTCTGAGAGAAGTGGGGGGAACAGAATGCGTGCGCGCACACACAATGCAGCCAATCAATCACTTTAATTGATCGAGAGAATGACGGCGGGGGAAAATGAGTTCAGATTGCTCCGGGAGCAGAAGCAGCAGATGAAGCTTTATGAGTGTTTGTGGGAGATGATTGCCACTGAATTGAACTGGCGGACATCTGCATCCTGAAGTTTTTAAATGTGCGCCGTGTCCATGATAGACCTTGAGACAGAACTAAAGGTCAGTCGAGAGCCCTGTGGTTGGTACTTGCTGGTGTGATGAGAGTCAATGAAATAGTCTTACTTTTCTCTACCACCAACACCAAAGAGACCTGGACAAAGTTTGATTTTGTGAAATGGAAAGCATTTTCAGACCAAGTTTTTATATGTAAAACGAGCCTTTTTCCATGGCAGTTCTGCAATTTATGGCCACAAATACAAGACAAAAAAAGTTTCAGTGAACACAAGGATAAAGTCACAAAAAAGATGAAAGCAAGATCTGGCTATAAGGCATTTTCCTCTAACATTGTAAAAACCCACTATCAGCTCACCTGAAAACAGCACAAGCAATCCCAATTCAGTGCTTCCGTTAGTACCTCGGACACTGAAAATGGCGACATTGGCACAACCATAAATTGTTGACCCGAAAGTAGCAGCCGACAATAGCACAAAAACAGTTTTTTTTCCTACCACATTTTTAAAAATGTATATAGAGATTTTCTCGAGGTTAGTGGAGTAGCATTTCTTAAAATAAAAAATTGTGTTGAGCGCGTGGGCGACATGACGTGAGACACGGGCCTAGCAAAGGCTGTGTTAGGCGTTAGCTTGTGCTAACTGACAAAACTTGTACTTGCCGAATAACACGAAACACAGAAGACACATTTTCGTACTTACACCGCCATAATTTGTAGATTTGTGACGAACAGCAGGACCAGAACCTTCTTTCCGTCGAAGTCTGAATCCCGTCATGAACTGGTGGTGGTTTTCAAAGGAATCCTTCCTACATTTATCCGCACAAATTACAGCTTTCTTCGCTAATATCACAAGGACATTATAACCAAAGACTAAAATGAAGCCATGAAGCTCTGACTGAGGAAAAAAAAGATGCAAGGACACAAGTTATGTAAATATATTTTGTTTTCCTTTTCCAGCAGCAGCCATTGCAGAGCGGTATAAAAAAAAAAAAAAAATCACAGCCGAACAAACTTAGCGTAATGAAGTGGGCGGAGCTCCAGGGATTACCAGATGAGGGGTTGGGTTTAGGGTTGCTAGGTAACAAAATGGCGGCGGAACAATTTGGGAAAGAGGTCGTTTTGCAGACACCGCAAAACATTTACTTCAATTTAAGTAATAAATAAATAAGTAAATAAATAAACTGATGGTGGGTTTTTCTATTTTTTTGGAGGGGGGGTCTTGGAGTGTTTCTAGAAGCAGTAGATACCCTTATTGAAGTGCAGAAGCACACTGCATGCTGTAGAAATGCTTTTTACTGAATAAAAAAGGGAAAGATGGATGGAGCCAAATACAGGAGAGAGAGCAACGCTAATGGGAGAAATGACTTGTGGTCTAAGACAAATCCTACAACTGTTGAAGTCTGAAAATAAAATCTGACGCTGCTCCATTTTCTTTATATTTCATGAAGTCAGAAGTTGCGCTCAGTGTCTTCTTCAGAGCTTTTTGCTTGGTTTCTTTCAGTAGCTTTTGGTAAGGGTCCACAAGGTCAAAAGGTTTTTCCAACTAATTTGGCTCATTTCACACAGTGCAGTGTGAAAGCCAACCGCACCGGCTGATAATGTAACAAACGTTGCAATTCTGGTACCCAATCGAACCTGCTCTGCTATTTAAGTGTGAAAACACTTAAACAGTAGGCAGAGCAGACTTCCACTTTACAGCTGCAAAATCACCCTAAGCATACAGCCAGAGATACAATAATCTAAGATTAACCATGTCAAGGTTAAGACCCTATAGACAAAAGTGGTACACAGCAGAATCTTCTCTCAATTCTCTGCAGAGAAAACTTGAGAGAAGATTTGAGATCTCTGAAATTGAGAAATTTCAGAGATTTCACCAATATCTGAAATCTTTTTTTAAAAAATTGTGAGCAGGTGCATAATTAGTAAGTATACACACAAAGGAGTTTACAGATTAATTAAACCAACTGGTGTTGGTTCACCAACTGATGAACCAACACCAGTTGGTAATGTTGACACAGCACATCCCAAAAATGCAGCACAATGGCTAAACGGGTGCAAACAACCTTCAGTGCAACCTCTTTTATACACAATCTTTTACAATGTGTGTAAAAGAAAAATGTCAGGTTGTAGTCTTGAGGACATGGTCTTCTGCCTCTGAATTTGATTGAAACACAAAACTGTTTAAACAAAAAAAAAAAAGACCAATTAGTGTTTTTAAATAACTTTAGCTACCAAGAGCTAACATCTGTTGAGGACCAGACTTAGTTCTGTTGTTGAAAGCTAATCGTGGGACAAACAAAGTTTTCTGGGTAAATGGGTCCAACCTCAACTGGTGTGAATCTTTAAGTCTTTGTCTCATTTTTGCATCCAATAAGTTTGTACTTGTGCAAAAAACCCTCTGACCTCCCAAGTTTCTTTCCTAGTCCCATCAGTCAGAAAACATACAAAATTATTCATGTGGTGACACCGACCTCCAGTGGACAAGTAGGAGAATTACAGTCACCGAAAATCAAAATTGCAACATAATAAACGGTAAATGTCTAAGAGTGAAATAATCATTCATTGGAGTAAAGAGTAAAACATTTCTTTATTTTAAGACTTCGCATAACAGCCATGACAAAAAAAACAAACAAAAAAAAGGAATAGAATTATTGGGTTTTCTTTTATACAAATCATTAGCTTAACAACATGATAAACACTGTACAACCAGAAATGCATGCATAGCTGCTAACGTGAACAATATCTGAAATCTTTTTTTTAAAAATTGTGGGCCAGTGCATAATTCATTAGTAAGTATACACACAGAGGAGTTTACAGATTACTAATGAATTATAATTTCACTGATCTTATAAAAACCTATGTATAAAAAACAAACAAATCCACTGATAAAATAAGTTTAACATGTTAACAATGCCCACATTAAGAACACTCCTTGAGAACTGGTTTTATTTCCAACGTCACATGGAAGACAAACTGGACTACATATAAATATTAAACATTAAATTATGTACAAAGTTTTTGTCCTAATGGGAGGTTTCACTCAACTCAAGTCTTTTAGACCATTTCTCCATCTTCACGAAGAGGCCAAGGCTTTCTCCAAGACATCAACATCAACCAAAGGAAGAGAAGCAACTTCAAAAAATACCCTGGGGGGGAAAAATATATATATATATATATTGTTCTGCATTATTCACCCCACCAGCTCAAAACAGAATTTCTCCAAGTGTATTTTTCTTTGCAGACTTACTTATGAGAGTATTTGTTCCGGATGGTTTTCAGGTTATCGTCGGGTGGAGCTTGAAGCATGGAGTGGAGCTTTCTGACCACAGGCTTCAGGTCAGACACCTGATAGCCGGAGTGGAACTGCAGGATGGGACACTGCAGGAGCGACAACACAGAAGAAAAGTTACATCCAGCTTTGGGGTTTACAGCCTATTGTACAAGTGCTTGAGCAAAAACTCTTACCACTTAACCAACACAAGCTTCTATCTTTGCAATATTAGATTTTAATACATTTCTATAAGATGCATTTGTCTCCTGCTTCGTCCACCATTTTGTTGAACAGAAGTTTCCCCATTCAGCCTGCAATGACTCTTGGGATAGGTTGGGCTGTCAATGATAGACTTGTTCTTCAAATCCGAAGAAAAGAAGAATGCTTTGGGAGGAGCATTCATATTTGGCCAGTCTTTCTTGCATCACTGATGCAATTGTAGAGCTGGGAAATAACTCAATAGCAATATTAATACATGACAGACATGTATTAATATCAATGGGAATGCTCAACAGTTTCACTGAAATTCAATCCAGAACCGCACATCATTCTGGGGGGGATGTAGGCAGGCCTGTCACAATAACAATTTTTGCTAGAAGATAAATTATTGTGATAGCAATTGTTTTGAGACAATTATCAAGTAATATCGTCAACTTGACCCTCTTAAAGGTTAATAAACTTTAATTTTGTGAAGAACAATGATTATTGAAACTGGAAGATATTTTAACTATCTATAAAATAAAATAAAAACCAAAAAGCCCCCACTAAAATGGAAATAAAACTCACATTACTGAACCTAAAAAACAGATTATGAAGTCTGCAAACAATACTGTCCTTCAAAAAAAAACATTCTGACCTAAACTGCTCAAAAATTAAAGTGGAGACAAAACTGTATCACAGCACCAGTTTTTCAATATTTCAGATCTTTAAAACAAAAAACGTAATTAATCAAGGTTGACATATGAAAAGCAACACGTAATCGGTTTTCAAATGCGGACTTTGAAGGATGCAGCCCCCGAGTTTGGACACATCCTATCTAGGAACTTCTGAATATATTCCATATAGAAGGAAATTACTAATCCTCATTGCAGATCAAGACGTACAAGATTCAGTTCATGATCAAAAAAGCCCAAACAGGAGAAACCCATTAAAGAAAAGAAAAAAGTGCACTTAAATTTTGGGCTGATTTCTGCTCTGAAATGCAGCTGTGGTTTAGGGTTTTGTCTCAGGTGGAGTTCACTTACCCAGCCTCCCAGGTTTTTGGTGACCAGCGCCATCAGCAGGCAGGCCGATGCCAGCCGGGAGCCCCGCTCCAGCACAAAGTCTATCTCCATCAGACTCATCTCACAAAAGAAGCGAGCAAGAGTCAGCGTGTCCATGCCCACATTCACACACTGCAGGGAGAGAAAGAAAAAAAGAAAAAAGTTAAGCCATGTTAGACCTGAAGTCTCCAATCGCTCTGCCGTACAACATCTACGACTGAAGCCTACACACCCTGGCGTAGCGCCTGAGGAAGCGATACGGAATGGGAATGTTGATGTCGAATGACAGCGTTTTCAGGATGTTGGCTTCTATGCCGATGAGCTCGCGCCGTTTATAAGCGTCGTCGCAGATGTAGAGAAAATCCTCAACGGGGGGCGGGCAGCGCTCCTGCAACCATTGACGAAAAGACTCAAAACGGTTCAAACTGAAATGTCACTTCAAACCAGCTGAAAAAAAAAAAAAAAAGTCAATTCTCACCTCAAATTTGCAGGCGATCAGCAAGGCGGTAGAACCGATGAGCTGCAACAAGTCCCTGTGGATGGTGACTTTTGACAAGTAGTGGTCTGTCAACTTCACGGCCAAGTAGAGAGTCTCGTGGAACAGCTCAAAGTTCTCCTACGTGAGAAAAAAAAAAAAAACACAATCAGAGATCAGAAAGGCAACCGCTGTTCAAGTTATCAAAATGTTTTTCTTAGGTCAGAAGACGCTTTGATCTGTTCCGGCAAACACACTGGCTGAATGAATCACCTGGACTTCAACCAGCCAATCGATCAGGATCGCCCTCATGTCTGGGCTGAGGTAGGGCTGCTTGTCCATGTAGTTGGAAAGAACGAACTTTTCCTGAAGGTGAACAATGAGGATTATGGAGCTGAACTAACAACAAAAGACACAAATACTCAACATTAAAGGTTTTCTAGAGTTCCTCACCTCTCTCTTCTTAAGGTAGTCGAAGATATCCTTTGCGTACTCAGGACACATGTAACAGTCTTCAGAGTTATCAGAGTCGATGTCGAACTCTTCTGGGATCTGTACAAGTTGAAGGAATGTGGAGTTAAAAACACAAACCTTACTTTTACCCAACTTTAGGCTACGTTCACACAGCAGGCAAAACGCCCCAAATCCAGCTTTTTCACTCCCAACTGAACGGGTCAATTTCAATCTTTGCATGGTCATGTTGCATTTTAAACTATTTTTATGTCATTGATGAAACACGCGCAATTGCTCTGAACCAGAAGAAGCCAGGCTCGGTAAATTCGGACATAAACGGCGGCTGGAAATTATAATTACGAACTTATGGACACTGAAGCGCATCACATCACAATCTCACCACTGTTGGCTCTGACTGCACATCCAAACAAACTTCTCCACTGACATGGCTGTCGATGCTCCACAAGACCATTGCTAGTGGTTGTGCTTTTCCATTAGCTTCCTTCATCTTGTCATGATATCTATCGTCAGTTCCCATTACTGATTAAAGTTGATTAAAGTTTAAGAATGGATCCATAAACGACTCTATGCTGCCGTGTGACATCAACGGTCTCATGCACACGTTTATGGCTTTTCGGAGTCAAGCATCAAGACCTGCCGTGTGAACGTAGTTTTAGAAATATGCGCCTCTTCTTACAGGCTGCCTCTGGATGTGTGCCGGCACTTCCCGGGCAGCAGGGGACGAGACATCTACTGGTTCTTCTGCCGGAGACGAGTCATCCCTCTGCGGCTCCTCGTTCTTCTTCTCCTCTATGTCGGACCTTTCTTTCTCGGCCGGCGATCCCTCGGAGCTCACGGATGACGACCTGCGGCAAGAGGCTGGGAGGTAAAGGCAACGAGCGAGAAGAACGACAGCAAAAAAATAAACCCAGAAGACCTTTAAAACGTACTTTTGTAGGTTTGTTTGGTTCTTTGACTGCACCGAGGCAGAGTTGGTCTTCTTTTCAACTTTTTTCGCCGACTCCCTCTTCCTACCTGGAAGGCTGATCGTCACCTTGTGAGCCTGGAGACAGAATTTCAAGATGTGACATTTAAAGTGCAAACATGTGACATAAATAAAATCCAAGTCCTGAGGAGTTGTCAAAGTGTAAAAGAAGGCAACATGTTTAAATTGTTGCCTATGTTTAAATGCTACTTTTCAGGCCCAGTTGGCAAGTTGCTGTATCATTTCTCTACAGAAAGACACACAGATCTCACATTGGTGATGTCGATGAAGGCAGTCCTCTTCTTGGGAGCTCCACGGGGGGGAGACGAGGACCGCTTCACCTGAGTGGCCTCTTCCTGCAACAAGGGCAGCACGACAAATCAAGCAAATCCATCGTTGTAGTACGTGCACGGTCGCTCTCTTGCCCATTCCCCTCACCTGGTTCTCCGAGGCTGCTGCGTTCCCTTTGGACGCCTTGTTTCCTGCGGCCTCTTTGTTTTTCCTCCCTCTTGTGAAAGGCATGGCCGCTTCGTTCACCTTTATCCCGCGAAAACAACTGAACTGTCCGGTCGCCGCTGCTGATCGGATTGCACACAAGGAGAGCAGAAAATGGCGCACTTACACCAAAAAAAAAAAAACAGCAACTCTTCACGGCTTTAGCACAGGGGCTAATTTAAACTCGCTCGCATAAAAGGGAGTCTCCGTGGCTGAGCTTGCGTGACGGGCGGGGTTTCCTTGAAGCGGCTCCGGGCTCGAAGACGCCGAAGTTTAGTCTTACCTTAGTGCTTCGCTGTGTTAAATCCAGTTTAGACGGCGGAGAGTAGCATTTTCTGGAATATTTATTGGAATTTAGCAGCGTTGCTTCTCAGTCGGCAGCGTTTTCAGCTGAGGATCTGAATCTCCTGCGCCGTGCTTTCATTGGCTAGAATTTGAGCCAAACGGACCAATCAGGAAGCGGAGCAGAATGCAGTTTGATAAGGAGCGCTGGTTATAGGTACCAGTTCCGACCGGTGAACGATCGCGGAGTTAAAGAAATAACATCTAATTGACGTGTTTTAGCCCAAAAATATAGTTTAAAAAAATCCTTGTAGGGGTATTTTTAATTGCTTCCATTTACTGTATGAAAGAAACTATTTTATACAAGCAATGACTATTTCTTTCTAAATGCAACATGCTTCTGAAAATGACGTCGAACCCGTCTGTTCGACAACAAACACACCTTAAAAAAATAGGGAGGAGCTTTAAACGCATTCAAACCTCATGACAACCTTGAGAGATTTGTTGATGTTTTGTTCAGGGAGGTTTTAAATAGCAGTAACCTTGTCATCCTGGGACACACACACACGTGTTCTCCACCTACCTGTTAAAAATATAATAATTAGATTTATTAATAAATGTAATTATTAATAAATAATAGATTTATTAATAATCTAGTTAATAAATCAAATCTAATTAATCTATTAATTAGATTTATTGATTAATAAATCTAATTTATTAATTAATAAATTAAAAATGTATTAATTTTTAACACATTCAATGCTCCATTCAATGTGAGCATTGAATGGAAATGCTCACATGAAGAAATATGAACTTGAGACTAAGACTTTTCAAATATTCATCCAAATATCCTGTAGTGTAAAAAGTGGCAGAAGGAAAAGAGATGAGTAATTTATTTGTCATTTCATACATGTCAAAAACAAGATGGACGTTCCTTTAGCAAAAGGACAACAAGCAACAAAATATGATGTCTCAGACTTTGGGTTTTTACAAGTCTTTGTCACAGGTTGAGGGTGTTGTAAGTGTTTCCAGAAATACAGAATAATAATTGGCCTGTTGAGACGTAGAAACACAGAAGGAGTTGCATCAGAAGTTTAGATAATATATGGTCATGAAATTTTGCGAACACTCCAAGGACAGGTGAAGATGGAGAAAAAGAGGAAACTGGCAGCAAACAAGCGTCTCGCTGCCAGAAGTTTGGATCAATGTCAGAGTATCAAGAACCGAGGCCGTAATTTTTATTTATTTTTGATTTATTTTGTCTTATTACGTAGATAGAAATAAATTTAAGCTAAAACCAAGACTTTTTTCTCTTTGACCTGTGAGAAAGACTTATGTCTCCTTTGAGCAAACCCTGAACATACATCATTTCATGTACCTAACTCCGCAGATTGTTTGATACAAAAATATATAACTGGGCGGGGTTTGGACATGAAGGTCAGGGGTTTTTTGGTGGAAACGGTTCAAGGGGAGCTACTGTAATGCATTTGGGACGTTGAACCGCCTCAATAGCCAGATGTGGAATGCACAAACCAGGGATCTACAAATCATCGCCAACGGTTTTAGTTTCCTCTGCTTATTCTGCTCTGTATTCACTGCTGCCAAAAGAAAAAAATAACGTGCCTTAACTTAGTTAGTTTTATTTTATTTGTTTGACATAAAACACATCTAAACATGATGGCGTGAAAAAGTGTTTGTTTTTTTGTTTTTGCAGATCTGTCACACTTCAGTGTTTCTGAAAATCAAACCAATTTAGATATGAGTCAGAGACAACACACAAAACAACACAAAATGCAGTTTTCAAATTAAAGTGTTTATTATTGTGGGAGGGAAAAACAATTCAAACCCAAGCAGCCGTGTGTGAAAAGTGACTACCCCACCCTTTTAAAACGTAACTGTGGTTTGTAACCCAGGCCTGGTTTTGTCTACGTGTGTGTTTTTGGCTAGTATTTAAATTGGTTGATATTCTTTTAGTGTGACAAACAGCAAGAACAAAAACAAGAAAAAAACAACTAGGAAATCGGGAAGGATCCAAACTCTTTTACACACAAATCTCAGATATTTTTATTAAAAAAAATATATATATATATTACAGCTTTTAAAGAAACACACAGGTTCTAGGGTGTAATATCAAATTCAGTTGTATAGTTTAAGAACTACCAACATTTATTTATTTACTTGCTGTATTTTTTGCATATTTAGACATGTGTTTAATTATTTGTTGGACATTTATTTATTTACTTTCTCCTCCTTATTTCTCTCAGTCCTTTTTTCTCAGGTTTCCATCATGTTATGCATGAGTAGCAGAATTTGGTGTTTCACATCCACACCTTCCTAAAATAATGGCCTAAGTCTTTTTCTTTTCTTTTTTTTTCCAAAAGCAATTCTGAAAAAGAAAGAAAGAAAATCACCACCCCCTTTCCAAAAGATCTTTTAGGCAAATCAAAAACAATCTCTTTTAACAAAATAACGACTTAGGCCATTATTTTTCGGAAGGTGACGACATGGAGCATCATGCGTGGTTTCTTGATTTTACTCTTTTATTTTCACATATTTATCAAACTTAAGACATTGAATGCCTACAGATAAACAAATAAACTTAAACAAATGTGTTCTTAAAAAACATGTGTTCTCCAAATTTCGACCGAGCAAAAAGAAACGTCAACGGAACCCGTTGTCCTCTGCCACTTCCTATTTGTTTCTCAGTGCTGTACATTTCTTAAACTGGCTCCTCCCACGCACAAGTAAGCTTGCAGAAACTTACAGGAAGTGAGCAAAACTGGTGAACCCTTTCCCATGTCACCCATTTCCACTGAAGACACTGTGCACCAAGCTCCAATGTGGTAAGTTCGCCTACGACTGATAGAGTTCAGACTGTCTGTTGCTTCACGCGTCTTTCTTTTTAAGCTGTTTTAAGCTTCATGTACGTAACATATCATACACCAAGTTGACTCTCAGGATTCTTTCTGAATTTTCACTTAATATTTTCCTTGCCTTTCCTATCTTCCACTCTCAACACAATCTATTTCTTTTCAGTTCTGACAGCCTTACAATATTTATTTGAGGCGGTTTTGAATTTATTTTCAGTCTTTTTTTTTTTTTTTTTTCTGAAGGAAATTGTGGCTTGGGATATTCACACAAACCTAAAATAGCTTCTTGCAGAAGAGGGTTTTATTTCCCCCTCGCCCCCTCTCAACAGACGAACCAGTGGGAAAGAAAGAGGAATAAATAAAGCCTTCCTTAAAGGTCAAGTAGGTTTCAGCCAAACACCAAACACACTTAAAACTGCCTTTGTACTTACTGCACATGCAGTGCATTTGGTTGCCTGTGAAAGCTCCAACAGAGGCATACTGGTGTCATTAAATTAACAACACAATGCTCAGAGTCAACACTTTGTGTTTTGGGGTTGTATAATATAACGCGGAGGCGTCCCAAATTTGATGGACGCTCCTCTACCTCGTCAGAGTGTACGACTCGCATTGTCAGGAGAAAACACTCTTTCCTCTTGCTGTAATTTGCTCCACTGTCTGCCCTTCACAGTCTGGATGTTTCAAAAGCAGGCGGATATCGACTGATCAGACGACGGGATGTTAGTTCAAAAAGCCATTAAAATGTTGGAAACGTGTTTGCTGAGCGACTGGTTTATGGTATTAAAAACCCCAGGCTGCCTCTGGCGATGCTCGAAATGCCAGTTTGCGGTGGAGGAAGATGGGGAAAGGGAAAGATGTACTGCTTTTGTCTCAGTTTGCCATAAATGGCTGTTGCTAAAGTTTACAGAATGATAAAGATACTACATGTAGATGGCTCCATTGTTGTATACTTAGTTTAAGTTTATCTAAAGAAAAACCTACAGTAGCCTTATCTTTTAAAAGTGCAAAATTTAGATGCCTCCCTCGTCTTTACCTTACCTTAGCTAAAACAAAATGACCATCTACAAAAAGTTACAAAACTTAACTTTAGAGTTTATTACTTATTTTGGATCCGTGATGCTAGCTTGACACCTTTTCCTTTTTTATTTATTTATTTTATTTATTTACTTATTTTGAGAATTAACACATTTTTGAAATCTCAGATTTTTCTTTATGTTACTAGAGGCCCACATTTTTGTAAACATACTTTGCCTTAAGATTAACTGTTCACAAAGCAGGAAGAAACTCTACAGCTGTGTCATCATTTATTTACAGTTTGTTGTGCTAGCTTAGCAAAGCGGTATTGTTTAGATTTGCCTGGTTCTCGAGAGGCCAAACTTGTTGTAAATTAAGTTTACCTTTAAAAATGAACATCCACAAACCAAAACCTCACTTTACACCAGTTTTATTTTTTTTTAATTTGCAATCTGCTACGCTAGGTTGTAAATAACACCTGGAGCTATGTTGTTAGCATAACCTGGCTTGTAAGGCCTGACCAATTTGTCATTTTATGATGCTTCCCCGAAGATTTGGAGGCGCATGTTGTCATAAAACCAAAAATGACCTCATTGCTCATTTTGGATGACAATCAATTGTCGCAACAGTATTAGAGAGAGTATCATAAAAACAGAAATCTGACTGATTTGGCTACAAAAAAGTTTGCACATTAATATGGAGAACTACTGTTCTTGGTATTGACAGAGAAGCACACAACCAGTTGGGCAAGAAATTTCTCAGTAGACTGCGCATACAAAAATATTGCTATCAATAGAAAAATAAGGATGCATAAAGGTAAGTTTGTGGCTACTGAGTCCTTTGCGATTAAGACCAGTAAATTATTAGTTGATGGCCGCCAAATGTTGTCAATCTTCAAAAAAACACACGATTTTGCAATTGTGGTGTTTCCATTGAACAAGAAAACCAATTAAAATCACAAGCGAATAAGTTTGTTCTCCCAATAAGGCATTAAAAAACCTTCCGCATCATCATTCAACTACTTCCTGTTCTCTTGTACTTCGTGGTTTGCGCCAGTGACAACATCCGGTTGTTTGCCAAAACTTTTTTTGAACAATGAGAGTTTTTTTGTTTCCATTAAGCAAATTAATTTTCGAAATGTCTAACTGCGCAAATTAAAAACAGCTAATGTCTCTGATTTCCACAGTGAGTCAGTCAACTTTAAGCCTTGGGTTTGGGACAGAACGATACATCAGAAAACATCTCCTGCCACTAGTCTGAGCTGGCTCCTTCATTTTGCCAGTTTCTGTTATGGAATTGTGCTTTCTTATGTATTTAGAGACTTAATCTTTTTGTGAATCCACTCTCTTCATCTAATTACACAGCAATCGAGAGAGAAAACATTGGCGAGACTGTCTTGTCCTTTTGGGGGACTGAGCATTCTACGCCCGGAGTCTGGATTTAGATGAGAGCTTTGCAGCTTCTCCCTCTTGGAGACCCGTCCACAATCCTCCGTTAAAATCTCAGCGTGTCCGGGGTCACTGGGCGGCTCCGTTGGTGGAGCGCTCACACCGTGTTCGGAGGCCAGAGTCTTTGGCGCGGTTGTCCTGGGTTTGCTTCTTGGTCTCCGGCCATCTGATGGGCAGATGAGGCCTCAGTGGGCGTGTGGCACGTTTCCCAGACTGTGTCGACACCGTGTTGAAACCGTGTTGCCATGTCATTCAGAGTGACGTCTCCTAGATTTAAGAAGTCATTGCAGGCAAATTCAATGACGACTGGAAACTGAACAAGGTTCATCTACATGTTTTTATTTAGAAACATCAGCTGCTGCCACAGATTGTCATTGGAGAAGAAAATAAAATGCATTAGTACTACTTATTTATTGTAATCCCATAGAGAGATTTGCATTCAAATACAAATAAACACAATTAACAATTGTGACAAACTTGAACTGGGAGCAGATGGTTGAGTTGAAGGTCCAGGGTTTAGGGTTGGGGGTCAGGGTTCATCCTGGTTCATCCCCCGTCATGCCGGGTGATGAAGCCTCAGCATCGTGGAAGAGCTCTGGTTACAGTGAGATAAAACCTACCTTAGATATCCTGCAGAAAGGAATTGGGATAATGCAAAAAAAAAAAAAGATCAAAAGTGAAAAGGAGAACAGAATAATAATTGACCTTATTCTGTGATAAGATCAATATGATCCCACGTTTAGAAAACTTCCTCCTCCTTGGTTGATCCAGGCCAGGCAGACTGTGTGGATCTGTGACACTTTTATGGCTTAATGTGTTGTTGTTTGCATAAAATATGTTTCAGAACCAACCAACACCTGACTTGGTCTTGACGAAACATTTGGATGTTTATCCCAGGATGGGTTTCCCAGCTTTCCCAGCCTAATTCACCGGAATTGCAAAAAGCTCCGCAGAGTGACAGGTTGCTGCCGTCGCCAAGGCCAGCAATTTGAGCCGAAGCAATTTTGAACTGAACTTCCTGCCTGTCACATCCGGACTGGCTGACAGCTCATCTGGTGACAGGCTGCGGCTGAGGCCCTTATCTTACTTTCCATCCTGAGCTTCAGAGGGGGACTTCCTTTTCTCTCTGTTTCTCTGGACTTTCTCTTGCTTTGAAAGATTCCTGACTCAGTTCTGTCTTTTGAAGTTCCTTGAGGCTTTCTGTCACTTCGTAGCTTATCAGTTTTCTCCTTTCTTCTCTGAAATGAAGCAGACTAATACCCTGAAGAGAGCCGAGGCACCTTTTGTGGGCAGCATTTGTATCCTGCTACTCTTTAACTGTATTTTTTTATTTTTATGTTTTTGCTTTTATTTAGAAATATTGCAGCCAAGTCCTTCACACAAAATGTTTAGCTCAATTCTTTCTATAAAAGTAAAAGCTCTGGGAATGTTTAAATGCTAAAACTCACATAGTGCCATGCAAATGTTGAACTTGAACTCTTTCATATTTTGACAAAATACCGTCACAAACTTGCATTTCGTTTGAATTTTACCTGAAAGACCAACACGAATCAGTTTCAAATCAGTTCACGAAAAGAAATCAGAGAAGTTGTGTGACCGTTGTATTACTTAGATGTCCCAAAATGAAACTGGGTGTAACAAATTACCTTCGCATTGGTACACTGGTATATAATCTTAAAATCTTGCTCGTGTGGAAGAACCATGGAAACCTCTCTCTTATGGAAAAAAGCCATAAGAGCTCTTATTAGATGAACTGCTCAGACAATACCAAACTTACATTTGTAGACTTCATTTATACAGTTATAAATGAAGTCTACAAATCTATCTTCATCTATCTTCGTTGACCCAAAGATAGATGGAAATAATTCAGATCAAAACTCGTTCATGTGTTAAAATGGCAAAGCCAAAGTTCAGATGTAAGACTCACTGAAAATTTGGGAAAAAATAGAAAATTAATGTTTAGAGATGTCCACTATTCAATTTTATTGAGCTTGAGCCACTTTGCAGAGAAACATGCACAAACAGGTCATTAACTGTCGAAAGCTGGTTGGGAAAAAACCCCCCAACAAAAACCTGAAACTGAATCTAAATGTGTTCCTACAAAGTACTCATTAAGAGCACTGATGAAAAGTAAAACTAACTTTTCTTTATACAAACTTTTTTCTAGCTTTTACTGAAGACTTGTGTTGCACTTTGTGTTGGATTATCACATAAAATCTCCAAAAGTACGCTAAAGTTTGAGGATGTGACAAAGTTTGCAAAAGACCAACATGGATTCTTTAGGAAGGCATTGTGGCTTACTGTCTTTATCTTCGCAGGATCCAATGCAGACTCTAACTGAAGACTCAAAGTGGCGAGAACCCATTCCCAAAACCTCTGGCAAAGGAATCCTCATGTATGCCGACGTTCTGGACGAGTTCGCCCAAAACCTCGCAGAGAACATAATCCTCTCCTCTCTAGGACAAATGGAACCTGAGGTGCTACAGCCCATTCAAACACCGGAGATCTTAGCCGAGGAGTTGGCATCAGCAATCGTTGAGGTCGCTCTGAAAGACGTCTGCTTTCCACCATCAGAAGCTGAAACGAACGATCGTGAAGAGGCTGAAAATGGGCCCTCTGTGGACGCTTCTGGAGAAGAAGAGGACCTGCTGGAACTAGAGATGATTTCCTTAAGGGAATTACAGACTCACAGAAACTCTCAGTCCAACCATCCACCTCTGTACCAATCAGGCCTTCCTGCTGTCGGCTCCCTGGACTACCCAGACGCCCCTCCAACCACCCCCCTCGTCCCGGAGCTGGAGCGGAGCAGGAACAGTTTCGCTCGGAAGCTCAAAGGGGGGCTGGCAAAAGTCTTCCTGCCCTCTCCCCCTCCACCGACTCCAAAAGACAAGGAGGACAACTCGGGCGGTGTGATCAGTGACCCTCAAGTGGAACTGATGGAGCATCTGATGCATTCCCTGTCTACGAACGACCTGGCGAGAGACGGCCTGCAGGCGCATGGGGCCGGCGTGGAGGCTTTCGCAGAGGTTCTGTCGTGTGACGTGCTAAGCTGGGTCTTGAGCATGAAAAACAAGCAGCAGGGGTCGGATGAAAGCGATCTTCATCAGCTGGCTCACCAACTGGCTGAAACAATCATCACTTCATCGCTGGATAAAGCTAAATCTGACCTCCTATCTGACTAGTACGTGTCTGTTAAGGAGTTTTGACGTGAGGTCCTGCGAAAATGTTTTGAGCAGGTAATATTTCATCATCAGGAGATAACCCTTCTGGCATCTTAATTTAGTAAAAAGCCAGAAAAATCCTAAAGATATGAGCTACTCTGAAAGGGATCAAGACATTTGTAGACGCCACCCCCTCTTAAAACGCCGCATTAACATATGGGGTTAATGTAAAATGGTACTTCATTAACTTTTTCAGAGTGTTTTCACTGTATCTGCAGCAGGCGTCTACTTGCAGAGAAGCCAATGATTATTTGAAAAAGTGATATAGGTCGGAGGCAGTACGCCACCAGTGTTCTACCATTGTGAATTCTTTCCAGTCAGAATAAACCACAACAGACATGTAAAAGCAGAAATCTTCTCGAGGTGCATGTAAACCGCGGTGAATTGATTTTGACGCAAATGTACTTTTCTAATCGATTTTTTTCTTCTTCTTTTTTCCCACGATAAAAAAAAAAATCCTCAAACGTTTTGTTTTTGGTACGTTTCACAAAGGAAGACGTTGGGTCGCGCCCTGTTTCCTGCCTTCATTTTCTGTGTAACACTCAACCTGTTTGATGCTAACGACTTCACACTGTAACCACAAGCTCACAAAATAGCATCGACAAAAACTGCTACAACATCTTCACGACTGGAATTGCTTTAAGACGATAAACTCTGAGTTGATCTTGGGGCCCGCTCTGGCTAGCTTGTAGCTCTAGGCCAGGGGACAAGCTGATCTGGATTTTTATAAAATAAAATGCCAGGATTTATCTACTGCAGAACAGATACGTGCTGCTCCTACCTAACCTGTAAAAGGAACTGTTCCTTTTACTTTGGTTTTTGTCATATTGTTTAGTATTCTGACTTCCATTTTTGGCCCCGTGAATGTATTTCTAAATAAAGCTGGTTTCGCTCAAAGCTAATGTGCTAATGGCTATATTTGTGGCTACCGAGCCCAAATCATGGTGCCAGTCCAAAACAGATGGAGGGCTTCGGTGTCGCTCATGCAGCCGCAGGGACCCAGCACCTATTGCAGTAGATCCCCTTTAGATGGCAGCACAGGAGAAAAGTTCTGGCATGTTTTCAACGCGATCCAAAAAAGATCAGCTGTATGGATACAAAGCCGGTCTTTTTTTTTTAAAAAAACAAACAAACAATTGTCTTAATTTGAAAGAGTGTAAATTAAATGTGTTTCATGTATCTAATTTAAAATATGCAGAACATGTTTGTTTTGTTCTATGTTTCTTTCACTGAACAGTTCTCATAAGAAAAAGTAGAGCTGCATGTAACACATCTGAGAAATATTTATTCCACCAAGCATGGCACATAGTCTGAATTATTTTTATGGTCAAGGCTGGGTGCTCTCCTTACATTCTGCTTTTACAACTTGTGTTGTGTGTCAAAAGACAAAATTTTTGTCTTTTTGATGTACAGTCTTGGTCAGGAACTTTTTGTGAAAAAGATCATTTCAATGTCTTTAGGCCGAATAAAGGGTGAAACGGATTGAAAAACGATTAAACGAACAGATTGTAAATGTCTATGTATGGACATTTTGGAGCGTTCATTGAAAAGAGTATTTTTGGGGTCAGGCACTGCTGCTGGACATTTGCATCCCAAAGGTGGTCTGTTAAGTTAACTCAGGGTCAGACCTGCGCGCAGACTTTCTGAGTCACGTCTTTCTGAACAGTGAACGAGGTCTACAGTTCACAGGAAGCACCATCCCCAAACTGTTCTCACAAATCATGAGATGATCAGCAAATTGTTGAAAATGTCTTTGTGCGCTTCAAGATCAAGCGTTCCTCTCACTCAAAAAAAAAAACTCCATACCCCCCCATCCGTCCCACTTTACACTTGGCAGACTGCAGTCAGGAAGTAACATTGTCCTGACGAGTATCAACCCAGAATCGTCCACTGGGCTGCCTGACAGAAAAGAGCGATTCGTCTTTCTATAAAACACATCTCCACTCTTCTCGCTGAGTCCAGCGGCAGTGTGCTTTGCACCATTGAATCCAGCTCTTTATTGCTCTTGGTAATGTAAATTGTCATTCCATCCAAACCCATGAAGGACTCTATGTACCGTTTCTAAGCTAATCAAAGGCCTCGCCACATTTATTGGTCTGTACTTACTGACTGTGGAGGCAGTTGGCAACTTCATTCAGCATTCACTGTCTCCACTCTGTGGTTTTACATAACCTACCACTCCATGCCCGCGTTGCTTTTGCTCCTTAACTTTATTACGAAACCGCCAACAGTTGACAGCTGAATTTTAAGGATTTCTTTTACAAATGGAGTTATTGCACGGTACGAGCCACTCAGCTCATGAAAGCAACCCATTCCTTCATAACCAGCAGAAGGAATGTTTGACTGTGTGCACCTGTAGTTTTGAGAGTGATTTAAAAATCTGAATCATCGTTTACTTATCCCGTTTGTCGAATATTGACAAGTGGGTTATCTTCTTCCTCAAAACAGATCATTTACATGATGCCGGCTGCTGGTTATGATCAACTTGAGGTAAAAAGTTATCAAAAATTCTTTACGTCTAAAACCTTCAAAGAATGAAAACCAGGAGAAAACCGAAAGGTATTTGGAAAATGCTTTGCTTGTTATGAGGAAACCTTCACCAAGACCTCTTTCCAAAACAACAAAATTAACTCATTCTTGTTCTCCTTAGCCTATTCCTGGTCTGCCACTAGTTAAAGCAAAACAAAGAGGCTCAACTTAGGCTGATGAAAACAGACATTTGGGCCCAGAACTTTTGTTTATTCTTTTTATGTTCAGACTTAAACACAAACACATGTACAAATGTGTAAATAATTTGAAGTGTTTTTTTCCCCCATTTACCCCAGGGTAAATTAAGCAAAAAAAACAAGAAAAAAACCCCAAAAAACGGTGTATGCTCAAATGTGACAGTCGCGGCAACTAAACACGGACAAGCACAGTGGCATAAGACAAGACTAAATAATGTTTAAAGAAGAAATAAAACCACACAAAACTTTACACTTATGATCCCCAGAGGAAAACTAGTAATTCTGCAGATCCCATCTCTTCTTGCATGTAGCACCAGGTGTGGCTTAAGGGGCTTTGTGTGGACAGCTGTTGGTCATACTGCCATGAAGTTAAGGGGCTAAGCCGATGCTACCATGCTGGTTCAGACTCTGCAACGCAGTGAGGCAAAATCTGGTGTGAGTGTCCAAATATGTCAGATAATTAAACACAACAAAAAGAGTCCCCAGGCTTCGTGTCTTGGTCTCCTTTGCTGGAAAGGCTGGGAGGGTTATTTTTCTTCCAGGGTCTGAAAACGGATTGCTATAAAGACTGCGAGGAATGAAGAAAGACTGCTTATCATTAAAGACTCACCACCACAGCTGTGAGCGTTTTACACTCCAAGCTTTTCACTTAGCTTTGTGCGGGCTTTAAAGCTCCCACTTCACTTCTACTTTTATTTAAAAGCGGGGCTGTGAGCGGTACTCAGCGCCGACCTTTATGGGCGGGTGGAACGAAGTCCCATTTCCAGTTCGTCAGAGGCCATGCTGAGGACACAGCAAATGCATGGAAGGCATGCATGCCATATTTTTTTGACATTATGCATTACTGATGGACTGGTGAAATGCATACTATGTGAAGATCTATGTGTTTTATGTGGTTTAGTGTATAAATCCACCTGAACAAACAGTAAAGCTTGGGAAAATAGTAGTTATTTTAGAAGGTCGAAAGCCGGCCCTAAAAGGCAGTTATATATTGAGTACCTGTTAGTTGACTAATGTTATCCAAACGAAGAAAAAAAATCTTTAAAAATTTCCCTGGTGAAAAAAGGCAGTGAATCTCTTGGTTATATATTACACATTACTCGATCCATCTTTTGATGTAGGGCTACAAATAAAAAAAAGAATAACAATAGTTGCACATTGTTTTTGCTCTTTCATAACCGGGCTTTAGCTCAATGGAGACGGTTGAAATGGCTCGTGAATTTATTCGACTTTGAATACACTGAATATGTTTCCTAAGTGGCTGAATTCCTAAAACATGACCTATGCAGTTAATCAATAAAGACTAAACACATGTTCTATTGGGTCTGCTACGTGATTGGCCCAACACCAGCAGCATAATAAGCATGGATCCATTCTTTGATCTTGGTTATGCCAAAATCAGACAGTTTTTTTTAAAGTCTAATCTGTTATTGTAAATGTAACCACTACTTAATTTAATTAGTAATAAACTCAGTAGGAAAGTTACTTTAGTTCTAGGGTCACACAGGAGGATGATAAGCATATAAGGTTTAACAACTCGAGTTTATTTTTTTCTTCCCCGCTAAAAAAATAATAATCCAGGTAACACTAATTACCTCAAAAAAATTAGAAACTTAAATTGTCCACCCTTATAAAACAATCACATTGATATTTGGAAAGATGAGGGTAGGTTTTCTAA
>CAEGAD010063507.1:0-49291 GCA_903067055.1 Poeciliopsis paucimaculata
AGGGAAAGGGATAAGTAAAAATAAGCCAATAGACAGTCTAAAATCAAACGACTGGAAGTATGTCAAAGATCAGGAACCTCACAAAGTAAAACATTTAAATAAATGGATAACAAATTAGAACTTTGATGGCCATCTAAATTAATGTTTTGATTGTTTATTCTATGTTGTATGACTTTGTGTTTTTATATTTGTTATGATGTAAAGCACTTTGAAATGCCTTGCTGCAAAAATGTGCTATACAAATAAAATTTGATTGATTGATTTATTTATGTGGAGATATTTTTTTCACATTTAAATAAACTCTTTAGGCTAATAAATGACGTTAAAAGGGAGATTCAGTACTTTTGTACACTTGAGTCTTAATCTAAATAACTTTGGAACCAGAGGAAAAGGTGGATTGTATTTTTATTATATGTTGACACTTATGGATGATTTATTTACTTTTTATTCTTTGTGGCTTTTTAAAAAAATGAGACAGCAAGATGTGTACAGAACAACAGTCATCTAGTTTTATCAGTTATTTACATGGACTTTGTCACTAAAGCAATAGCTTATTAGAATTAAGTAGACTACGTCATGTGACTAAGAATATCCACACTGCAGGGTAAAGACATGGTAGATGTTGAATTTTGGGACATTAAATGAATTTATTAAGAGCCTAAAACATGTTTAAGTGTGCAGTCAGTGTGTAATGTTACAGCTGTAGGATGTGTCATCATCTTCCCAGAGGAAACTGCCTGCCAACTGCCAGTCATGGACCTGTGTGGTATGTAAACACTGACAGCACACACCTTGTTTGTTCTGGACTCAACCCAGGAGGATAAACGTGAAACCAGATCACAGTGAAGCAGGGTGTGACTTTCCTTCACAGACCTGTCAATCACATAACTGTGGAATTTTAAAAGCAGGCTAAGTTGTATTTCTGTCCTACTTTTGGGTAGCATGTTTGCATGCTATACTTTTAAATTTGATCTGCAGTGGTCAACTAGCTTTAAGTCATTCTAAATCAGTCTATTGATCACAAATAGGCAACAAATTCAGAGGATTATATACAGAACTTTTAATTTCCAATTACAACATTTGGTGTAATTGGAAATTATGTTTCCAATTACACCAATTATGAATGTTCATATTCAATCCTTTGTGATAGCAGTGGATTTGTTGAAAGTAAGTAATAGATGAGGTTATGAAAGAATACAATAAATTCTAGTTAAGACGTTTAGCTTCACCATTTTTTTTTTTTTGTAATATTGCTTCCAATTGTGGAATTACACGTTTAAGTAGTAAATGGAATGTGCTTGACTTGCGCTTAATCAGGTCCATAGGTTCTCAAAGCGCTTCACACTACGTTCAGTCAGTTGTGCCTATTGTCCACTCAAGCCCAGCTGCCCTGGAGCAAACTGACAGAGGAGAGGCTGCCATGCACCGATGTCAGCACCAACAGGACCAGGTAGTTTAACATCTCCTTCATTTCATATTGAAAGAGATGTGTCTTTAGTGTTGGGGCTCCTTTGCTAATTATAATAGTATTTCAGAGTTCCTCAACTCTTTTGAGCATTAAAAAAACGTCCACTGGGAGTTGATGAGATAAGTTCTGTACAACTGAAAAGTTTGGACATACAATAACATTCAGGAGGGGCTATGCAGAGGATTTCACCTCAATATTTCCACAATAGCCTAGCAGTATTTAAATAAACCATGCAGCACTTTACAGTTGCAAAATGCATCACCTCTACAACTGCTGCTTTGACTTCAACAAAAACGTACATCACAAAGCAACTGTAAAGACAACCACAATCTTCACTGTGAAATATAATTTCAAAACCTTGGTGATAGAATTGAGCCCCCTGCTGGACTAGGGATAGACAAGAAGGAGAGCACGTTCTTGAAAATTGACCTGAGCTTTGTTGGTTGCCAGAAGATCGAAGAAAGTTGTTTTTCAGCTTGGGGATTTACTAAAAAATACCTGTCAGGTTGTCAAAGAAAAACTCTCTTTCCTTTCAATTGATGTTGAAAGGAAAGAGGAGGAGGAAAAATTCTTGAGATAGTGAAACAGTTAAAACATGGTATTAAAATGAATTCTCTGTTTGATTTCTTATTATAAATAAACTGACTGAGATTTCTTGTAACCTTCAAAGACCACTTCCCTTGCACAACTGCTGGTAAATTTTTTTGTGCAACATATCCTGCTTAGAGTGATTTCCACATAACAACATTCACATCTCAGACTGTCAGGCCGAAAAACTGACAATATCCACTTTTTCTTGGGCTCAAGCTCAAACTGATGGTGTCGATTTTAGGGAAAGTCTTCATGTTGTGAAAATGTAAATAAAACAGAGGAGACATGGTAACTGTAGTGTTACCACTTACTTTTCACAAAACAAATTTTATTTTCAGAAATTCAGCAAGACCCTTTTTTTGCTTTCTTTCTTTTGTGGAGGGGCAGGGTAAAATAGATATTGATAAAGCTAATGGAGTATAGCAACAAATGACTTGGCACAAGCATGATGTGCACCAGTAGTTGGAAAGTTTATTTATTGTGTTGCTCTTGATTTAGCATGCATTCAACACTTGCTGCCACAGGTTACCTGGGACCTAAAACCTTTTCAAGGTTTCAAGGTTTTAACCACATGCCCTTGAGGTCAAAGACACAAAGGCATGTTTTGAAGCTGTTGTTCTCATTCATTGTTCTCATTTATTTGTTGTGGTGCTCTTATTAATATATTCATGTATTTGCTTCCTAGTTAAATGTAACACTCTAATATACTAACATGATAATTTCCAATTAGATGTGAATATATTTATATAAAAATTGACTTGAAAAGACTAGAAACACCATTACTGTTAAGATAAACATAGTAATGAACTTTAGTGTGGGGGTAAAAACAATGATCATAAGAAAATATATACAGTTCCCCCCCCCCCCAAACCTCTTGCATAAAGCAAATGTTATTAAACATTCAAGATCTGAAGGAAAACTGCCTCCATTTCTTCCTCCTTTTTTTTTTCCCCTTTTCTTCAGTATCTGAGACAATTGTGCACTTAGATGGACACTTAGCTGAATGATTTCCTCTGAACAGACCCTTTGGTTAGGTTAAGTCAACATGGTTGTGACTGAAAACTGGCCAATCAAGCTGGCTATAGTGTTACAGTGCTGTCAGCTTGATGGGCGTGTTACATCACACACACTATTGCACTCGCAGTTTCACACACCTGAGTGTTTCAGGAAACATTTAGAGGATTAAGAGTTCTGAAGTGAGGAAAGAAAGAGAGAAAAAACTCGGTCATTCATCACTGCTTTTCACCGACTTACTACAAATTAGTGTCATGTGTACAATAGGTTTAGTTTCTTTCCAGATGTGGTGTGCAAACTTCAACCAAACACATAAGGAAAAAAGAACAATTCACACACACTAACAGCATTGACAGATTTTATTATTGGATTTTTTTTTAACAGCAGATGGCACAATAAGACAGTCAGATTGAAAGAGCTTCAATTAAAAAATTTTCTGAAAAAAAGTTTTTTGTTTTTTTTAGGATTTTTTCCCCCCTTCTCTCTTTTGTCCCATTTGTCATCCCAACCCACCCAAAAAACCTGAGAAGTAAAATCAGTCCATCCAGTGACTTCAACCAGGCCTCTGGAATATATGAAAAATGTATTTTATTACCTCCTTGATTAAAATGCTTTGATGCCCATGAAAAAATCTGGTCTTGTAGGCAACATAAAGTAAGTCTAAATGTAAGTGTAACATATTACAGTTGTTTTACAAAGACATGTCCGCCATGTTATTTTTCAGAAAATAATGAAACTTTCTACTTCCAAGTTCAAATTTATGCTACTTGGTCATAGTTATGTTTTAGTTTTAGATTTTTTCACTGAAAATGTGTCAGAGAAGACAACAGACAGAGTATAGGGAGAAAAATCCCTCTTAGTTCTTTCATGAATGGTAATTTTCTTACATACGCTGTATATTGTAAAATTTTAGGCAATTCTACAAATTTTTCTTACCAGGACCAACAGGACATGTTCTAATATGCTAACATTAAAAAAACATCATTAATATGTTCAGTTTTATAGCATCCATATTATTACTTTAAAACCAGAGGTCACCGCCATAATTTTCCTCCTTTTCAGCTCTGCATGTGGAAACTTTATTTTTAACTAGTAAATAAATGATGTAGCCAATGTGTCACCCACACAACATTTCATAATCCCTTGGGTTTTGTTACACATGAACCAAGAACCAAGATTAATTAGGGGGTTACCTGAATATTCATGTTGTTATGTTGTTGTACTGTATCTGTGAATTTGTGTGACTTTGCTGGCAGGAAACCAGCAAATTATTTCATATGTTCATGCATGAAGTCTTAGCCAAAGGCTATGCAGTAACACATATGTTGTCTTGAATGGCTTTAGTTTCTATGGCTTACTAAAAAAAACTATTAAAACATTTCAGAAGGTTGAAAAGATTTTATTTGCAAATTTGTCTCATTTCCATCCCAGATGACTATTTTCCAAAGTTGCTTGTCCTTCATAGCTTGTGTGTCTCTGACGCTGAAAATCAATATCTGGGCAAAATTCTAAAAGCCCATTGTTGGGGCTTTAGAACAGTTGGTTGGCGACTGAGATCCAACCACAGGTTGTCAGTGGAGTGAAAATCCAGGCAGTTTACAGACCATAGATTCAAATGTGAATTTTCAACCTGAGGGACTCAATTTGTTATAATTTTTGCTGTGTGAAAGAGCGTGCCCTCATACTGGAAAATTTATCCTGGAATTTTTTGTGGATTCCTGGAAGAATATGCTGCCAGAAGACAGAAACTTGGATACAAATTCTGCAAAAAAAAACAAAAAAAAAACTTTTGTCCAAATGTCTTCTCCTTGTCGCTCTTGTTAAACAACCTCTGCATCAGCATTCCCCACATGTAATATCAGCTCAGCATTTATTGCTGAGATAAGAATCTGGGAGTTGTTGGACTTTTTTCAGTGTCCTTAAGCCTTTGCTCTGCCTCAACCTTTCACCTTGGAAGTTCTTGTTTCAACCAGAAATTTGTTGTTCTAGCTGCAGTATTCTGCAGACATGTATATTTGATTGCTATGTTGGTTGTGTGCATCCTACAGCTTCACACAAGTTTAATCCCAGATGGATGGGCAATATGATACCATTCTTAGCTGGAAGAGAACAAAAAGGACGACAGAGCAGGAGAGGAAGTGAGGAGGTGTGTATGTGAAAGATGTTAACAGAAAGGTTTAACCCATTCACTTTTCGTACAAATGCTGCAGGAGGTGTGTGTTTTCTGAGCATGGCCCCCAGCCGTTGGAGGTGAGAAGCTCTAATCCTGGTATAAATGATCTGGCACTTTACAAAATACACGACAATTACACAGATAATTATACCAAGCCTTCACACCAAGCTCACGGGTCACAATTAACACACACACACACACCTACCAGCTGTAACTCAGTCCGGAGCTAACAACTGTTAGACTCAATGACACACAACTGAAGAAAAACAGGAAGACAGAAAGTTTACAGAATCTCTCCAATTTACATTATTTGTGTAAAAACCGTTCACTCTTAACAATTTTGGTTTTGCAGATCATCTTATGAGATTCAAAAAAGTAAGCACCGCAATCTCATTGGTTACCAATGAGTTTGGTAACCAATGAGTTTAAAACATATTTACCAGCGGCAGAAATACGTTTTAACATAGTAATTTTGAAAAGTTTGCAAAGTCAAAGATTTGTCCTAGCTGAGTTTGGTTCGGAATTTGTGGCATTTGCATATTAATTCTTCCTGAGCATATCTATTTTCACATGACAAACTGAGAAGACAGCAGGTTCAACAGCATGGTTCTGCAACCTAAAAAGAAGACAAAGTAAACAATTCATAAGCATATTTTTTGACACATTTGGAACCCCATGGAATAGCATCATAACAGCAAGAAAGCAGAAAGAAAACTAGCAAACTTATTTCTTAAAATGTTAGTATTTTAAACCTGCACAACACAAAATTGTAAAGATGTAATTCTTATATGTGTCCCTAGTGGAAGCAGCTTTGTCAACAAAAAGAGCAGGAGCGTTTACTGCCTGTAAACATGTTTAAAGAAAAAAAATATTTCAATATTTGTGTAGTTAGAGTTGAGGCAGAGATTTACAGCAGCTTTGTAAAATTTCAAAAACGAAGTGAACGAGTCCCACAGAGATACATATTAGTCCCACTGGCATTCATCTCATTTGTAATTTGTAAACAGTATTCACTATACATTCACTTGTACAACTTCAATCAGCTACCATTTCAAGTTCCAATGTAACGTTGAGAAACTTAGTTTTCTTGAACTTGCAGATATCTGAGGGTAAAATCTGAATGTTTCCATCAGTTTTCATTGAAACAACAGTCACAGTTATGTTTCTTTGTTTACTCTGTTTTCTGGGAGTAAATGGGGAGTTTAGTCTCACTAATGATGACCCTCAGGCTGCAGGTTAACTAGCTCCCTGCAGACTGTAAACACAGTAAATACACACCTTTGGGGACATAGTGATGTGAGTGACGCACACAAAACGTACATGTGCAGACATGAATTTCCGAGTTAAACTGTTCTACCTTTTGTAGTTGTGCAAAAGGTGTCAATTGTGTGGTAGCATAAATCTTGTGCAGCAACAGTGTGGGGATTAAAATACATGTGAACTTTGTTGAGCCTCTGACAGTCTAACATCATTATGATATGAAAACTTAAATTCTAAAAACATTTCTGGTCTGTAGCCAAAAACATTATCTTCTTGAAAGAGGCCACACACAAATACCACATACATGAAGGAGTTGTCAGTAATGATGTGAAATGCAGGTCAGCTTTATCCAAAGCCTCCCACTCCTCCCATCACATCACGGTCCTCCCATAATGCATCCTGGTACCTAATGTTTCTCAAGTAGAAAAACACATGTATTGAATGTCCAGATGATGTAGAAACAAACACAATCCACCAGACAAGACTTTCTCCCTCCTTTGCTTTATACAGTAGTTCTTAATACAGGAGTTTTCGGTTTTGGCATGGATACTGTGAGCAGTCTACAGCTACATTAAGCTTTAGAGATGACCTGCTGCACTGTTTTGATTCCTACTTGAAATTTATGCAGTATTTCGGCAATAAAATACAAATGTTTGTTTTTTTGTTTGTTTTTTTGTTCATGTCAACCTGTTGTGTAGTTGTAAATCTTGTTCAGGTCTGCTTAGGAAGGTTGGATTTTAATTGTTAACCTGATGTGGTATTTAGTTAATAATTCATTATCACCCATAACTCTTAAAAAGGGAGATAAAATCCATTTAATTTCATATTGCAAATTTTCATCATGTCATCATATGAAGTTGATAAATCGACAGTATTGGGTTTACTCTCAAGTAAGTAGCCAGAATGTGTTTGAGGTGTACTTTCAGCATGCTGGCAACTGTCTCCTGTCCACCATCTGTACCTGCAGCTTGGCTTGTATCATTAACCAAACCACAAAGAAGACAGAAGGGACCAAACGGCAGCAGCTGCTTTACGAAACACAAATACACACAATTGTATTACAATTGGGTGATATGAGAAACTCCTCAAGTCATACCTGAATGAGTCTTGAGATATTTTACTTAAATTTGGACTTCTGTTATCATAGGAGATTTGAGTGGACACCGACATGCCAACACACCAAATCTTTTTCAACATAAGTCAAAATCTTCTGTAGTATTGGGGTTTAATGTGTGCAGTGATCATTTTTGTAAACCTGTCCAAAGGATGACCTTTAATTGGAATGTAAGACAATTACTCAAGTGTGTGACCTTGGTAAACAATTCAGATTTTCAAACACATGAAGCATATGCCATATTGCATGCTGTAAAGTTAAAACGGAGGCGTGTGAAGAACTGCCGTTTTGCATGATGTCCCTAACTACGTCGTGGCTGTTGTAGAAGCAAAAAGCTGCGTAGAGAACAATGGCTGCTTTGTTGGTGCATGCTTGGTGCGACAGCGCTGTGAAATATGTCACAGCAACATGTTTGGGCCTTGCTAGAGAAGAAGCGAAGTCGACGCCTCCACTTCTGTCAGAGTGACAAAACTGCAAGCGAGTCAGAAGTGATACACACAGAGATAAAAACGGTCTACAACTGAGCAGCAGAGGAAGCATAACAAACACAAATTCATAAGTTTGTCTCAAGTAGAATACGGTGCATTTTTCTGAACATTTATGAGTGCCCTGTGAGGAGGAAGGCCAACAAGGGGGAGCTTTGGGTCAATAGGCGATGCTTCGTGTGAGCAATAATTTAGGCATCCCGGAATCGCTGCCACTAGAAAAAATCTAGTAAGATATTTTATTTTGTGTAGGTTAGGTTATTTTAGTGCACCCTGTTTCAAAAGAGATATACATAAATTGTCATTGTTAAAAATTAGCATTTTTTTTATTCTACCAACCTTTGTGGCTCAAACAAAGGTTGAGCCTCAAACAAAGGCTCAACCTTTGCATGAGCATTTGTCCAGCGTAGAAGGTCAATGCTGCACATTTTCATAGTAAAATGCTTGAGCTGAACTTGTGTCTACAGTTTATTCCCAAAATAAAAACCCTTTATGATCCTTTAAGCTGCTCAGATTTTGAGTCGGGAGTCCAAAATCAGAGCCAAAGTCGGACATGTCGTTGGCCGTCACGTTCGGCACTAATGAGTCCTCATATCACCTAATTGTCCGACAAACTGTTCCTTTAATATCCGCCAATGTGTTTGGGAAGTGTGTGAGTCTTTCCTTAATTTATGCAGGATGATTTGAGGCGCCTTCTGCCGAGCTGCTTCATCCCTCCACAATAACACACATCTTAACTCCTCCTCCTCCTCGTACTTCAACCTTCTGTTCTCCTCCTCCTCCCTCATTTCCTCTCACTTTCATCCCCCCTCTCTCGCCTCTCGCAGACAACTGTGACAGTTTTAATTCTGACCGCTGATTAGCCTGAATCAATTAAGTCCTCCACACAGAGTCCAACAGCAGAGCAGCATGGGGTATTTAGACTATTTAGGCTCCCATTCATCAAGCTCCAGCCTCTTAATCATTCTTTAATTACAGAGTATGATTATGGAGGCTCGAGTGGGACATTAGGTAGGTTTGCTTTCTCTGCAGAGTTTGTAGTGGACACAGGAACAAATCAGTGAACTCTCAGCCTTCTAACCTCTGCAGGATCTATTGTAATTTCTAAGAAGCTGATTTCATATTTTAAAATGCTCTGCTTTGAACAAACAGTATTATTACATGTAAATGGAATGTAGATAAAGGTTTTGTTCTAATTTAAACTGCCCCTTAATATTAAGATATAAAACAAGAAATAATATATGTGCAAATGTGTCATCTTAAAGAGGACTTTCAGTGATTATTTTCAGCACTTTCAGCTATTTTGTAAGAACATTTTGAAAAATATATGTTTGCTCCATTCAAAAGTTACTCAAACCAAATGTCCAATATCTTGTAAAAGGTAAAAAATAACTTTCTGTTGATGTTTTGTGTCTTCCTTTATAAGTGTCTCACATTGAAGTTGAGGAGTCTTGGCCCACTATTTTTCCTAACATTAGTTCAGTTCATTGTAGTTTGCAGACACTATTGTCTGAACAGTCCTCTTTCAAACAGCATTTCAGTCATGTTGAGGTTTGGACTTGGGCAACATCTAGACTTTTTTTTCTTTCTTTTATTTTTGTAGATTTATCTTTGTGTTCAAGATCCTTACTGTGTTGTTGACTAAATTCCTGTCAAACCTCAAGCTGCCAGGCAAATAGTCTAAATAGTCTCACATTTGACTCTGAAATAGTATCCTAAGACATCTGGATTTGTCCTGATGTAATCTCTGTGATAATATCCATCAAGCCACAGTGGCTACAGCCACAGTTCTTTCTTTGTTGTTATATTTGTTATTGTTGTATCAGTAAAGTTTCCTTATAGTTTTGAAACGTGCTTAAAAGTCAATTGTTTAACTTTTACGCACATTTCACTGCAGCAGCGTACATAAAGTGTTAATGGGGTATTAAGATGACTTCATCACTTTTATTTAGAGCAGAGTTATCAGCACTTGAATATATACATAGCAAAACAGAGTGAAGTCAGATTAACAGATGGGATTTTATTGAGGTTGCCTGCAGAGTTTCGTGCTGCCATGCATTCCTCAACATCTTAATTTGTAATAAAGGAACCTCCTGAGGAGGAAGTTAAAGTCCCCTCTCTGTCCCTGCACCTATCAGCGTTACTAATCCTTTTTGTGCCTCCCTTGTTCGGTTCTCAAAGTGCCGGCAGGGATAACATCACTTCATTGACAACCTACAGTCCTGGTTTGTCAATTAGACCTTGTAGTCGGCTAATCTCCAGCAGGCCCGCTCAACTTTTCACTCATAGGAAGGAACAGAAAAGCAGCGAGCTTTAATGCTGCCTAATGACGTTATGGGAGGAATAGCCCCATGCCGCTGGGAACCTGTTAATCCCACTTTGTTCCTCTTGGATTACTTGAGAAAGCTCCTCCTCCTTCCCCCAACCCAGTTGCTGATCTCCTTCGTGTTGACCCGACACAATGGGGCTCCCGCTGTCAGGCCCAGTCCTCCTCTTATTCTCTAAATGCCTCTGTTATTCGTAGGGCCGCAGCCGGGGGCGAGCAACCCTTTATTTTTCCCTCAATTAGCAGGAAAGACTTGTGCTGATCACTTCCTGTGCAGAGGTGAGCGGACGCTCCCGGAGGTTATCGGCAGCGAGGGTTGGCGGCAGAGTTAAAGCTCCAATGATGGTTTCATGTCACGTTGGCTCGGCATTGGACGACAGTTGTTGCTCCTCCACAGCTCCTCCCCATTTTCTTAACCTCATTATGATGTCTCCTATTCCAGACAGGCGGGAGGGATTAAACTCAGAGAGTTCAACGGAAGTGGGAGGACATGTTCATCAGAAGTAAAACTTTGCAGAGTCCCAACCCCTTTACTTCAGTCATTTCTGAGAGGATTTGAATGATTAAGCATGTGTAGATCAGAAGAATGCTTGTAAAATCAGTAAAATCCTTAATCAGTAATCAGTAATTCCTTAATCACTAAAATCAGTAAACTCACATAAGACCACTTTGTTCTTATGTGGATAGACACAAGTACAAAGTGTTATTGGAAAACTAAGCGGTGCGGCTGTTACTTGTAGGGAAAACTACTGTAGTCCTTTATTGCAAGAATATCAAGATTGCCTTCAAATAGAATTTCCAATTCCTTGTCGTCTATATAAAATTCTATAAGACCAAGCTTTATCTTATAATAGAGATGTGCAGAAATTTGCTGTCATACTGCAGGTTTACTGTTGGTTCTTAGAGCTTTCAACAAGGTCACTAGTCTCTACTTAGCTGAATTAAATTGTTATGACTGGACATAAATTAGATATACTAGTTTAAAGTCTTTATACACAATGATTGAATTAGCTCCATAAAAATATGCTTCTTAATTACAGTAAAGAGAACAACAAACATTTACACATGTTCCTATTTTATGGAGCTTGAATAAAAAATATGTGGATGGACGGATGGATTATAAGTGTCTGAAATGCAGAAGCTAAAAACACAATCTGCTAACAAATAATGTGCAAATTAACTTAAAAAATAAAGACATTTTAGTTTGAAGAAGTCTGAAATTGTTTTGGATCCTATGAAGAAATCCTTAATGTACAAATCTTCAAAAGTTATTTTAAAAATCTTTTTATAATTTTTGAGTGGGAATCAAACCTGTATTTAAGCAATTAACCTCTAATTTTTGAGATTTCTTGTAATGCTCTCTAAGGGGTTTGTCCTAGAGTCAGAGGGGTTGCTTGGACGAGTCCTTTTCCTGTCTTTGGGGACTCCTTTGTCTCTCCTCTGCCCCTTCCGCACTCCTCCGGCTGTGCCCTCAAGTGCCAAGAAAACCTCAGAGATGAGACGGACAGATGGCCACTCAGTTTAAAAATCAGTCCTCAGTGACTCGAGACGTTTGCAGTTCTCCCGGAGTCGCTCAACAGATGCATGTGCATATGCTTTTCCCTGCAATGATCCTGTGTTTGGTGGAGTGGAAGTTTGACTCAGAGCAGGACTCTGAGGCAGGGTTATCTGCAGGCACTGATCTGTGTGTTTGTTTAGCTATCAAGGGCAGCAGAGGTGGGAGGAGAAAAAACCAAACTGATTACAGTTTTCGACTGGAGACTAGATTTCCTATCAGTCACCAGGGAGCTTCCCTTTCACACATAGTCATTGCAACGCCTATGCAGAGCATATACGTATGTTCAAATGGCCTAGTCAAAGTCCAAACATAAATCTGAGTGAGAATGCATTGGAAGACTTGAAAACTGCCATTCATAGATGTGTCTTTTCCAGTTTGAGCTCAAATTTATTTTTGAAGAATGGGTAAAAAAAAAAAAGAAAAAAAGAAAATCAGTCTTCAGTTGTGCATAGCTTGTAGAAAAACATCAAAAGATAGATTTGCAGTTTACAGAAGTTTTCCTATTCTTATGGAAGAGGTCGAGCTTTACAAATACAGCTATTTCTGGTTTGCACTACACAGGAGGACTTTTCTTGAACAATAGAGCCTTTAAAACATATTTATTAAATTTTGCAAGTTGAAGATATGTTGTTTTAGAGTATGTTACATTAACCCCAAACTAATTCACAGGTACTGCCAGATACTGAAGGCATCTTTGTTTCTTTATTGTCCCTATAATTAAGAGAATCACCAAAAGATGCATGAAGTCCCAACAATAGAGCTCAGAAGTAACTGATGACATACATGGGATTTAAGGAAATTCCCTTACCCAGGACTTTGGATAAAAATAGACAGATGTACTATTTATTTATTACACATTTTGAGAAAGCCAGAATTGAATTCCATCCCAAAATATGAGCTTTTATCGCATCTCGCAATCTTGTAATCCAAGCTATATCTTTAGACTACAATCAAAAAAAGAACATCCATCATCTCCCTGCTTGATAAATGCTCCACAGTTTGTCACATTGCAGCTCATCAGCGACTGTTTGACTGAACACAAACTGTCAGTTTAAAGTCAGAGCCAAAGATTTAGAACATTAGGAGACAAACTGTGAAGTCTTTGCACAAGTTGACTTTCCAAAATTATCTGCCTCGTCACACGTTTCTGCCAGCGAGGCATGTTGCCGGATAGGTGTGGGAGAGACGACCGTCTGTTGCTGCAGTAATTAGCAGCAGATGATGACGATGAGACACATCATCCTGAAACTGGAAAGTCAAAGGTCATCTGTATATTTTTTTGTTTCTGGTTTCTTCTAGTTGTTCATTTCAGATGTAGAAGTTTCTTTTAGCAATGCCATCCTTTAAAAAACCTGTATGAAAGCTGTGGATTAGGAGAGACTTAATTTTTATTCACATGCGCAAACTCATTTTTTAGAATTTAGAAAGAAGACCATAGTTGTTGGTTGAGAAAATATGCAAAGGTCCAAACTCCAGTGCAAAATTATAAAACAACCCACAGTTTGCGTATCCTGTATATACCTTGCTGCTGGTAAAGCGACAAGAGATGATTTTGAATTTGATGATTATAGTAAAAATGTTTGAATATGTGATCACCTGACTACAAATTTGATCATAAATGTCTCATTTTGAATCTTTCCTGTGTACTTCTTGTCAAAAAAAAGGACAATCTTATCATCACAAAGTTCAGAAGGTGTTGCAAAAAACATCAGCTTCAACTGTCAAGGTGAGTTTTTGTGTTACTACTGAGTAAATAAATAACAAAACCTCTGCTTTTCTAGCTGCCTGTCTTTCTTCTTCTTATCCTCTCAACCTCTGTCCCTTGCCTTTTTCATCTTGAACACCTGCAGAGCCTCGGGGGTTGATCTGTCGTCCCCTGCAAACTCCAAACACATTCAGAGGAAGTGAAGAAGAGTAACACCCGAAGTGGGTTTCTGTCAAGGTCAAAACATCTCAAATGATCCTTCATTATATGTCCCTGCGTACAAAACAGATCTTTGTTTGAGGTTTTGTTCATACCTACTCACAAGACCTGCTCTGTTAACTATGTTTGTTTTTTTTTTTAGTTTGTAGTGTTTTATGCATAAGGAGTGTCAATGATAATGTCTCTATCTCAGTTGTACAAATACAGATTTGATGCTGTTATTAAAAATAGAAAATAAACAAATATTAAATATAAATGAAAAAAGCTGTTTTTGAAAAATCTAATAACATCTTTTTTGTTTCCACAGTATGAAGGAGGTGAAGGAGAGCCATTTTACACTTTAGCTGATTATCATCACTGTGTGTGCCTCTATCAAAAACAGGAGTTTTGGTAGTTTGTTGCTCTAGAGTCTAGAGCATACAGTTGTTTGTTAAGACAAAATATGTTGGGAAAGGAAACCGTAACGACCATAGAGAAGCAAGTCTAGCTGCAAATCAATCTGGGAACAGTTAGAAGGTCAATGCCAAATATTTTTAAGTCCATCCATTCCAAAGAGCAAAAGCTTATTCTTACCCAGATAACATTTTAGAGCTGTCTTCCTGGTAGACGTGGATGTTCTGGAAAATCCTTTAAATTTTCATACTTTTGTTAAGTTACAGATTGGATAGAGAAAGATTTAACACACTACAGGCTCCAGTTAGCATGTTAAATGTAAAATTCGTCACAGTACAATTAGAGGAAGACTGAACACCTACATCTAATTTTAAAGAGTTGAAAGAGAAAAAAATGTTTTATGCAAAGCATATTTCTCCACAATTTGTTATGTGCCGATTGGTGCATATGAATTTATGTCTAACTGGTGACTTGTGCTCTGAAAATGTGCGCTTTACTTTCATCAAGACTGAAATTAGCGGTAGGATCTGAAACCTTGTGATGACTGAAGCTCTCTAAGTTGAAATGAAAAAAAAAAAACAAATCCTAAAGAAAGTAAAGTCAAACTTGAGTATGTCTTATTTATTGATTTTAAATATAACCCAGTAAGCTAAAAAAAACAAAGAAATACATTGGTTTGATTATATTTGCGTCTATCAGACACTTGTGGGAACCAAACCCTGACTACTTACCCACAATCCCTCCTGCTCCCCGACCACCATCCCTCCTCCTCGCCTTGTTTAGCTTTGACACCTCAGCTGTTCAGCAGGCTGCTGGGAGGAAGGTGTGGGGTAAGGCGGAGAGGAAGAGGGGAGAGGAGGAAGATGATAATGAAAGTAACGTGTTGTTGTCACCACAGATTGTTGCTTGGAGCTTTCTGTTCTGCCATGTTTGTGTGTGAATATGTGCATGTGTGCTTAAATTCCACCCTTAACATGGACGCTAGGTTTACTTTCAGTCCCATTGTTCAAACATACAGAAATGGAAATAATTCAATCAGCAGAAACATTTATGAAAAACATATTCCCCTGAGAATAATCAAGTACAAGAAATTGACTGAAAGTAGAATGAAAATGCATGAAAAATTCTATAAAAGACACGATTGAGAGAAAGTTTCAATCACAGGAAGAAAAATACAAAGAAATGAGGACTGGATCAGGATTTCTGTTCTGAGAGATATGAATCTGCAGATGGCTGCTGCGTTCTCTGTGTGGGGTTACGAGATATAAAGTTTCACGAGCCAGATTTAAAGTTTTGTTTTCTTAGACATGAAGCAGGCTTTGCTGTGACTTTACTGCCCATCATACTCAGGGGACTCCAGTTTGTCTTTGTGTTGGCCTTGATCCACACTCATCTTCAGCTTTCTGCAAAGACCAGTGACTTCCTTAAAATACGAAAGAATTTTGTACCACGTTTTCCCATTCTTGGTGTTCTTAGAGCCTTGTCATCTCTGCCAAGTCCACCGTCTACAGTTTGTTAGTTGTTCAGTAGAGGAAACTATTATTCCTCTAATTTAACTTTAATGAAGAATATCAAGCACAATTCAAGGAAAAAGTACAATGCATATAAGTTGATACAATAAATGTGTTTGTTGAGAGAAATTGTAGAAATATTTAACAAAGCACAGTGGAAACATGTTAAGTTTGACACAAGTGGCCATCAGATCTTGTTTAACCAGGTGAGATATTAAGCCTCTGTATCAGGATATGCTTTACAATAGTTTGTTTTATATCTTTCTGACAATTCATTCTACAGCTGCTTCAATTTCAGATCTTCCTTAAGGCTTCATTAAGGCATATTGTTTTGAGGATCTTATTATTTCTGCTTTGCATTCAATCTCTTCACTCAGCACCTAAAACAATGTCATATATCACTGTGATAAAGTTATACCATATTTAATAGCTGGTTTGCTCATGTTTGAATCATTTGTGAATTATTACTAAGCTGAATAAAATCAACTAACTAATCCTGCCACATTCTGACCACATCACAAAAGTTTATTTATTTATTTTTTATTCTTTTTTTTTTAATTTCACTGGTATGAGTCAAGCTCGGTTAGATCCCCATGCACTCCAAAGTACACTTTATGCTCTCGTATTGATTAACTATTTTGATATACTACTGATTTTAATCTACATAGCCCTTTGTGATATACGAAATTAAACATTGTCTTTATCTTTAGATTTAAGTGTTTTTAAATAAGTCTCTCCAGAGCTTAAATATCATTATATGTGGACTGAAAAATAAAATTGATAATCCTATGTAACGCACAAAAACAGTCAGTGTTTATCTAAATTGTAATTGTTAGTGTTTCTGTGTTTTACTGCATAACTACTTGGTGGTTTATTTTCAATGTGGTTCAGGTGGTGTGAGGATGCACACTCAAGGTATTGGTGGGTGTGACGGTGGTGGTATGTGCAACTTTCAGGATGTATAATTTAACTGTGTGTATATAGTGTATATAGAAGTGTGATGTCTGTATCATCACACTTCTGCAGTCAGCAGCTGAGAGGGAAGTGTTCCTTCTCTAGAGAACAAAGCAAGGTATTAACACTAATAGGGATAGTGGTACAATTTCCACTGGGGTCAGCTCTTGGTGAAACCCATTTTCACAGGTAAACAAAACAATTAGCCACAAAAAAACTTTAAAATGCTGAGATAAAAACTGATGTTACACACTATTTAAAAATGCCATTTATCTGACATTAGATAAGACTAAACTATTCTTGTATGTAATTTGTTGGTATGACTGGAATAATTCAATTTGAAAGTTCAATTTGCAGCTAAGCTTTGTCTTAGCTGCAAAGTCAAAGCTTTGCAGCTAAGTCAAAGCATATAGAATGGCAATTCTATATGCTTAGAATTGCCATTCTAAGCATATATCTTAGAATGGCAATAATCATGCTAAAAAGAAAGTAAGCAATCCTTCAGTTCTTCAAAGTTTTATGAGTAAGGACAAAATAGAAATGATCTGGTATGTGTTTACCATAGCAGAAAGACATCATCAATGAACTCGAATGAACTCAGCTGTAGTCATCAGTATGAGAAGGATTATGGAACGGTTTTCAAACAATTTGAAATACACCTTTAAGAAATTCCCCCCTCAAAACATTGTCCTCTGCTGTAGCAGTATGAGAATTCCAAAAGCATTAATCCAAGAAATAAGGTAGAGGATTCCATGTTGACATATCAATTATTTTTGACACTTCAAATAAATTTGATTTCAAACAGTAAAATTTCTGAGAAATTCTTTAGTTGAGCTGGACCCTGCAGGCAGTGCTGCTAATTCATTGGTAAACACTGATTCATATGTTCATAAGTTGAGATGACAAATCATATTAATATCCCTCTTTCCACTCTCACACAAAAAAACTTGCTAATGACACCAAACAGGCTCTGCTTGGCTGCTGATCTGCAGCCGTTTGCCACCAGCGTTTCTCATCCTACTATTTGCAACGCTCTATCTGCTCTGAAAGTGAGAAGTTGATTGTCTGTCAACAACTTTCCACATTTTTCTCTTTTCTCTCCATCCATGCCGTTCTACTGCAGCCTAATTAACACTAAATGTGCCACTGGGCAAAAGCAGAGCACATGGTAATATTTGATTACATGAACAATAAATTACCATCAACAAGACGCTCATGAAACACATTGGAAGATAGTGACAAAGACAATTAGGGCAGTCAAAACCATGGTGTCAAAGAGGGCAGTGAGGACAGGTAGAGCTCTAACATGGTGTTATCATCACTACTGCTAACAAGGTAGCTACCACCTAATTATACATGCATGTCAACAACACCTGAGCAGGCGAGATAATGAGCCTAACCAGCACCTGATTACATGGAATTAACCTGCATGAAGAAACATCAACAGGAGACGTCAAGACAGAGAGCTGGTAAGGGAAAGAGCAGCGGACCAAGTTCAGCCGTTCTCTGTGCGGGAAGTATTCCTGTTTACTCACCTGAAAGCAGCTACTGACACAGACAGGTTGTAAGAATCTACTTTGAATATTAATTGAATTGTTATTTTGCTTTTTACCTGTGTGAAACAAACAGATAAATAAAGTAAAATGTTGTGATGCAAATGGTGCTGGAAATCCTAATCACATCAGAAATAAATTATTAGAAACTCCAAATCAATATATAATTCAAGTTCATACTGATTATAGCAGAAAAAGTTACTGACTACAGCTCATCCATAGTCACTTTCAAATATTTATTTTATTTTCTGCTTTATTGAACCTTAATAATAAAGTACATTTTAGCTATTATTCATGGTAAATCAAGTCCTTACAGTCTATATTTGAGTCCCATAATGTGGTTTTTCACCACAACTGTTTCAAAAGCCCCATTAAAAAAACAGCAGTTTGTTGACAAGCATTAATGAAAAACAGGACCTGATTTGAAATGTACCGTTTGTATTTATTGTCTGTCTACTACAAGATGCAGTATACACAGGAAAAATGCTGACGAAACAAAATTGGACTCATCTATAAAAATCAGGCATCTCAACAAATAGGACCAGGAGAAGAGTCTCAGAGGGACATCACACCTCATATTAAACAGCTGTAACAACTCAAATTGACTGTAGAAACTGCAATGTTAGGCATCGTTTATGTTTATCAACATTTTTCAATAAATATCATCAAGACAAACATTATTCATACCTATGATATCTGTTTTTCCTTAAAGTTGCATTATGTAATTTATTAAAGAGAAAAAATGTTTTATTATTGTTTTAATATTTCTTGAAACTGTCATGTTGTCGTGACAGTAACTTATAAGACAGACTAATGTTTGAAAAAAATTAGCTCTTTTGGCTTCTCTCAGTGCTCCTGGTGCTAACTACCAACAACCAATCAGAACACAGAGGCAGGTCTTAGCACTTGTCAATCACAATCTCATGTGGCGCTGCTCAGCCCCCTTCCCTCCATTCCCTCTTACTCTCTGATACCGCCATAACTTTCCCCCGTCATCAGATCTTGTTGTGAACGTTAGACTAGTTAGCATGACCACTAATGATAGTGGATAAACAGTTTTCCTGTAACGATAAGTCGCTACTCCACCATTAGCACATTTAGAAGTGAGTAGATGACGTTGAGTGACAGTGTTAAGATCTTCCTCCTGGCTCTGATTGGTTGTTTATGATCGGGAGAGGTGTATTTCTTCAGATGGCAATAAGAGAAGAGGTAGAGGAGAACAATCTTTCCACAGGTTATCTGTCTCATAACATGCTCTCACTACATGGCGACAGTTTAAGAATATGTAAAAAAAAAAAAAAAAATACAACAAAAAACAAATTATTTATAAAAGTTACGCACTGCAGCATTTGAAAATGATTTCTGTATCTATTTGCCATATTCATCTGATATTAAAATTTGATTATCTAAAATATGTATAAAAAAAAGCAAAACCTGGGAAATCAAAACATTTAAAAGTTTAAATTAATTTTATGTATCTCAATTATTCCAACTTGATCACTCCTTATAATTTCCATATTAACTCATTTAACTGAATATTGACCATAAAGCAGGATTATTATGCTTTCCTCCCAACTGTTTTGTCTTTTTTATTGCCTGTCGTGCTTCAGTCACTCAGTCTTTTCATTTCCGCTGCTCCTTTCTGTTTCCTTTTTATTCTTATTCCTGTGTTTCTTCTCATTGCCAGTCATTCTCTGAGTTCTCCCCTTCTTAACTCTTCTCTCTTCTTCCTCACCTCTTGGTCTATATTTAGCACTCATCCTCCACTCTCACCCTTCGTCTTCCTCCGACGCTCCCACATTCATTTCCTCACATTGCAGTCTGTCTCACTTCTTCTTGTAATTCAACTGTTTCGCCATAATCCTAAATCTATCACTGGATTATTGGCCAACACTTTGTGTACAAACAAGGAATTTCACTTTGGTTTTCAAGCACTCATAAGGTGCAGACATAAAGCAGGAATACATAAAATGAAGACGAAATAAAGAATACACTAACAGTATGTATACGTATATGTACAAATTTTTTTTGTACAAAGAAAATATGAAAGAATGCTGGGTTGTGACAATATAAATATGCTTGTTTTGTTTCACAGCAGTGTAGCTGTCTTCTCCAGCTAAAAGATTATCATTGTGTTCATCAGGAAGACACATTGGTGGAAAAGATTGGTTATGTAGCAGTTCATTGTTGCAGTTCCAACTTGAAGGTAAAAGGGTTACACTTTGTTGTTAAGACGTGTGGAGTCTGCAGAGATTTTAGATGTTTTTTTTCCTCACCCTAAAATTGTACAAGTCTTGGATAAAAGAAAGGTCAGCCTCTGTTATCCTCTTGTCCTGTTTGCGGATGAGCCAAACCACACAGTAATGGCTTTCCACTGGACAGACTGTATGTTAGCAGAGCAGAGGATGACCTGAAGCTCGATTGCTGGAAGACACTTCTTGAGTTGCCGCAGAAAATGCAGTCTCTGATAGGCCTTCTTCCAAGCGGTCGGTCGGTCTGTCCATCAGTCAGTCTTGAATTCAACTGAATTCAATTGAGGTGACTCATTGCATCAGTGGACCAGCTGATCCTGTCCTGTCTCGTCATTGTCTTGGATCAAACCAATGACTGTGGGGTCATCTGCAAACTGCAGGAGTTCCACAAATGAAACTGATATGGGTGGCTGGTCAGTTGATAGATAGACCAGTTACCCATCTATCTGTCAGTCTGTCATTTTGTAAACACTTCTTCCTTTTTTTATCTCATTCATTATTTATCTCTTTATTTCAGCAGTGCGGTTTCAGTTCTTGTTTTTGACACATTCTAAGGTCTCCTTCATCCTCCTTTTCTCTATCTTTGACACATTTCGCCTCCCCTCTCATCTGTCAGGACAGACACAAGTGCACATACACATTCAGCTGAGGAGAAGTCGAGAGGCTTGTCTTAGCGTGCCATCTGTCCTCAGCGCTGACGTTGGCTCTAATTACCACGTCTCCCCTGGCTAATGCTGCCTCATTAGGCCGCCGGAGCATGTGCAGCCGACACAAGCGCCACCGAGAATTTGCACCAGGAAACACGAGCTCGAGCCATTATGGGATCAGGAAATCTGTCTGGTGTGAAAGGCAATTCACACCAGCAGCTAAACGCTCATTTTGCTTTTCTCTCTCCCTCTTCCATTACTTCTTCCTCTCTGTGTCAAGCTCTCTCGCTCCTCTCATTTGGCTTTGCAAAGTGTTTAAGAGGCCCAAGTCCAGGCACCAAAACAAAAGAGTCAAGCAGGAGTTCTTCTCCAAGAGAGATGAATATTATACTTGAATATTCAGATTTCTGAGCGCTAAGATTGTACCTGGGTTCTTGGATGCTTTTCAGTCACTCTAAACACACCTGCAGCGACACATAAGGGACCAAAAAACATTTTCTAGAGTAAAGAATCACATGATTGTTTTTTTTTTTCTTTTTTCTTTTTATGTATATCATATGTGTCATTTTTTGGGTTAGCCCTCATGGGTGAAAATTAACACCTGCCAAAAAACAAATGTTGTTTACAGCACCCTTTTCTCAGACAGCAGAAGACTTTTTTCTATTTTAAATATAACCCCATCTTAATGAGCAAAGTACGCCTTGTGAAATGTAACCACACCCCTAAGAACTATTGTTCTGACTGTTCTGACTTCAATCTGTGGAAACTGATAAATATACTTTATAACTGATCCTGTCACTAGCTGTAAACTTTCCTTCATGCTTTTTAAACTCTTTGTTTCTAGAAGTTACCCTTGACAAATTTACCCAAGAACCCATCAATATATATTATTATATATCTGAGAGCGAGTTGAAACATGCAACATTAAAGGTAAAAAAAATCCTCCATGTATTTAACTAAGTGGTAAATGTAAATTCAACCATGGTGGGCTGACTTCAGATGCCTGGACAGCTCCGTTTAATGACCCAAAGACAGCAAGTTTCCAAATTTCTGTAGCTGCATTACAAGCCACAATCATCAGCCTTCTACCACAATGCTCAACAGCTGGTGTGAAGTATTTGTGTTGATATGCTGTGTTGGCTTTTGAGTTGTGCATTAAGGCCAACCATCTGTACTGTCGACTCATCTGTCAAACAAATATTGTTCGAGATGTCTTGTCTGTGGACACCAGTCCATATTAAATGAAACTCTGTAAAATCACAAAGGTCAGACTTTACTTTAAAACCAATCAAGCCTATGGTCCATGTAGTTTGATATCAGTCCATTGATTCCCTCTAATATCAGTTTTTTTATTTAGCATTGTTTCTAAAATTCTTTTAGTTATTTTTTTATATGTAGCATCTTCACTTAGTTTTTACTTGTCTCAATGTTTCCTATATTTTTATTTGAGTTGCAAAGAATATTTAAAGAGTGTTGATTTTAAAAATCTTGCTGACATTTTTAGTATTTGAAACTGTTGTCTTCGGTAGAAAGAATTCAAACATATCTGCTGACAAGAAATTAATTTTCTGCGCAGTCCAATCTGCTCATACTGGGCACAGACAAGGATTTATCTTAAAAAAGGTGACCTTATTGATGATTGGTTTATTAATCTCTCAGTGCTGTCACTGTTTTAACCAATTTAAAGAATCATCATTCTTCCCAGACACCCACACTGAGGCTTCAGCCCAAAATACAACCAACGACGCTGACCTCCGCTCCCCAACATCCACCTTCTCAGTCAAACATCTGAATGGAGGCCTTGATCCAGACCGACGCCCACACTGTAACGTCAGCCTTCACTGGGCCAAACTCCCACCGCCTCCATGGTCCATGGGTGCCGACCACTACCCACGCCCGAGCACATCATCTAGGAGAGAGCTGGGCTCGTACCACTGTCGTCTGTTCGGGTGAGCCCTCAGACACCCACCATGAGTGGAGGGGATGCTGAGGAACAATTACAGCATGCTCATCCAAGATCTGGAAAATAACTGGAAAATAAAAAGAACACCTACTCATACAGCTCATATTATTACAAGGAATAATGATAAAGAACTCTTTTTTAACGTTTATTTATTAACAACATGGTCCAGGGAAAGTTTGAAGCAAACTGTTGAAGAATACTTATTTTTCTTGATGGATGTTTGTGGCATAAAATCAGAAATGATGACAGTATATCGAGTCACGTCTTTAATCTGCTTAAAATACCCTGACCAACAGTTATTTCCGAGCTTTGCCGTGCTTTCCCTGCTTCTATTTTCAGAGCTACTCAGTGGCAGATGAATAAAAGACTCTATCAGAGCATCTCATGCGTCTGCAGCAGGTGGGGGGTTAAAATGTCAACTCGAGGCCCGCGCGCTCTGTGCTTTCGTGACTGGACGTTCGTCATTGTGTTTGCAGCCGGCCGTTGGCAAATGGGAGCTGCTCCAGCCATCCGTCTCGAGAAGCAAATTTCGGACTGGGCTCGAGCCGGCCATCTGCAGCTCCAGGCCTTCAGCAGCCAAGCGCAGAAACACTTCAGCTACCGGAGCGTTCGGGGGAGGGAGGATGGTGGAAGGAGCGTTCCTGTTACATTTATTTTTGAAGCAAAAGCTTTGAGTAGTCATGACAGCAGGGAAATTTAACATTTTCTTAAAAAATGCACTTCCAGATTCTAGTTTTGCACCATTTCAGAAGTTTAGAAAAAGGTCTTTTTTTATTTAGATGCTGCAACATTTTTATAATAGACTTTTTTACATGTACCTAGTACATGTAAAACTGTAAAATTGTAACATGTAAAATTGTACATACACCGAATAGAGACACATACAGATTTTTTTTTCTAACTGCAGGAAGTTCAATCTGAACAAGCTTCTCTTGTACTAGGTCAGCTAGAATTACAAAAAAATATAGTTCTATTTGCCAAATGCCACACTAATGAAAATAAAATGTGCCGGTTTTGTTTATTAATCTCTTCAAAATCAGAAGTTTACATACATCTCATCAGAATTTGCTAGCATTAGCTTTGAAATGTATGACTTTAGTCAAATATCTTTGCTTTCTTTCCACAAGATTCTCACAATACTTTGCTTGAGTTCTGATCTATTTCTTCACACAGAACAGGTGTAACTCATTCAAGTCTGCCCACAAATTATCTAAAGGATTAAGAGCAGGGTTTTTTACTAGCCACACCAAAACATTGACTTTGTTATCCTAAGCCCCTTGGAACCACTTTGACTGTATGCTTGGGAAAACCCATTTGGAACAGAGCTTTAACTTCATGGCTTTTGTTTTTAATGTAAAGATTTTGGGTCTAACCTAAGGTGTATTTGAAACTCTTTGCAGTTTTATCCAACTTTTCCAAACTTTTTATGCAACTTTTTTCAGTTGCATATGAAAAACGAAACCCAGGCCATGATCCTGTTACAGTCACACATACCATATCACCATTGTATTTCACCCTGGGTGAATTACAATGGCGATATGGGATGTTGTTTCTGTACCAAATTGGGTTTTGAAACTGTGGCTTAAAATAGGATTTTGTATTTAGCAAATTCTCCCAACAGGTTTTCTTTGGGAGAAAAAGATTCAGCCTCAAAATCTTATTTCCTAAACCGGACATTTGAAGAATACTGGAGTTTGTTGTAAGATGGAGAAGACAACCAATACCAAGTAGAAATTCCTGCATCTTTTTCAATGTTACTTTCAGGTTCTTAACAGGTTTTGTAATCAGTTTGTCTTTTCATAAAGTATAGAGAAATATCCAGTTTTCTCCAATTCTAAACCTATAAAAGCAAGCAAAGACACTGTGATTAATACGGGAAATGTACTGCTGTGAAACCTTGGGTTCTGCCATCTATGTAGATGCTACACATCTGACACATCCACCTCCCTAAGCACTGTTGGAAGACACATACAACCTTTCATCGAAACGATACTCTCTGACTCATCCTTTTTTTAGGAGCTTGTTTATTCTTAATTGTATCACAGGTCAGTATCTTAAAAAAACAACCAAAACAGAAATAATGCTTTAAAAATTGTCAAATACTGGATTGAAGTGTTTTAATGCTGAACTCCTTAAGGGGAACCTTCACCTTATAAAAATTTTCAGAAAACAGATTCTTTAATTAATACCTGTTAAGAAGAAAAAAAAGTGTTTCAAAAAACAGCCCTTTCAGTCTTAATGTGGATTTCCTGCATCTTTGTGCTTTTTCTAGCTTCAGGTAAATCTCTTGTGTGTATGTGTGTGTGTTCAAATCACATTGTGCAGCAGCTGCTGCTTGTTCAGGTTCTTTGTTGTTTAGGAAGAGGAAGGAAGGTGAAATTATTTCCACATTTAAGACAGCGGAGCTGACACCTCCAGCTCTCAGACAGGTGAGAAGCTACAAACAATCCAGAGCTCATAATGAGGACGACTGCTGGTCCCAACCTGACACATCTGCACTGAGACACTGGGTTCTGTTCAGGTTTGGTCTTTAAACAGATTAAGTGTGAAAATTCAGAATTAAAGGTTAATTATCATTTACTGCCACAAACATTTTCTGTTTTTGCATAATATATGTAATATATATAACATAGGTTACCCATCAAAGTCTATATTAAAATGCAAAGATTACAAGGCAAAACAGTTTGGTTTGTCATGTATTACATAGGAATATATTAGCTCACAGTAGGTGATAGGTATTTTCTCAACCTACATAGAAAGAGAATTACAGACAATGTTTATGAGTTTTCAATCAAGTCTTTCGCAAAAGGAGAAAATATAGCAAACCACTTCTTCAATGTGTCTGCCATGTGCTCTGACTTTCTGCATCAGAACTGGTCTATTATTACAAAGCATAGCAAGAAAGGAATGTGGAAGGAGGACAAAGAAGGATAAGAGAATACAGAAACTAACATCGTACACACAGGCCGTTTAAGGAGTATCCCAAGATAGGAAGTAGCTGTGGCTTCAAGATTTACGGCTGTAGTGTTCCAAGATAAGAAGCAGCTGCAACTTCAAGGTTAAACAAATTCGTCCTTTCTTGGGTGTCAATACTAAACCTATGAATGAAAAACAAACTAGCAAATCTGTTAATGTAAGAATGATAACAAAACATAATTATTATAACAAAACATAATTATTATAACAGCAGGATCTGCTGGTGCTTATCTCCACCAGTCGTTGGGCTGGAGTTAGGACACACCCTGGAGAGGTCGCATTAATTAAATTGCATTTAATTAATCTTTTCCTCAAAACTCTACACACAAATATACTGTTATGGCCCTATTTTGGAAAAAGTAAAAAAAAAAGAAAAAAAAGTAGAGTAAAGAGGTGCTCCTTGTAATTTTAACTAGGTTTGTCAGAACACTGTAAAATGAAGATTAAGTAATAGTAACTTTTTAGTGAGCATAGCTTAAATATGAGTATGTTGTAGTTACTTAAACAGTACCCAAAGCTTATTAATATTTTTCTCTTTTATATGTACATAAACCGCAAAGCTTGCTGAATGGCTTTTTATATGTATTTCTCTAATGTAAAAAAATTAACATGAAATATAAAAAGCAGTGATATTTTGCTCACCTATTTCAGCAAATGCAATATAATCTAATGCAAAGCTGCCTCCTAAGGCAGAGTGCAGTTGTCATGAGCATGAACATACAACTTCCTCAAGTCTTTTTGTGTGCAAATGTATATGCCAAAAAAAAAAAGCTAATAAGAGCTGTACTCCTTTACTAGATTAACTTTTAAAATGTTTGTATCTCAATTGGGCCTCAATTGCTTAGTATAACTATATAAACAATAAGCTAAAACCACTCAATTAATTTGATTAAAGTCAACTTTGTAATACACTATACACCCAAAAACTTAGTTTAATCCTAACTGTAGTAAAGTTATATTCACTCATATTTTTCAATTAAATAAAATGCTATGATTTACAGTGAAGACTTTAAGAAAGACATTTGTTTCACAGTTTTAAATTTCTTTAAAACTGTTTTTAAATTGTGTTTAGATTGGTCAAGACTTGGGCTGTTCGTAGCACTATTGCCTTGCATAACACAATTTTTAACAAGAAGGTCCTGGGTTCAATTCCCGGCCCAGGATCTTTCTGCGTGGAGTTTGCATGTTCTTCCAGTGCATGCGTGGATTCTCTCTGGGAACTCTGGCTTCCTCCCACAGTCCAAAAACATGACTGTCAGGTTAATTGGTCCCTCTAAATTCTCCCTAGATGTGAGTGTGTGTGTGTGTGTGTGCATGGTTGTGTGTCCTGTCTGTGTCTGTGTTGCTCTGTGACGGACCAATGACCTGTCCAGGGTGTTCCCCCACCGCTCGCCCGAAACGTTTGCTGGAGATAGACACCAGCAACTCCTGACCCCACTAGGGACAAGGGTGAACAGAAAATGGATGAATGGATGGATGGATGGATGGATACTGACAGTTATTTATTTTTTATTTTTATTTACTGATTTTTTTTATATATGATTCATTTAATTATTAGAACTATCCTTGTCTTGCTGCAGGAAAGAAACTGAAAATGAAGCTGGTTCACAAAGATTTAAGTTTAAAAAACTTAAATCCAGGTTTTATGATCATAAATTGATGCTTCTATCAGATTTACAGCCCAGAATTACTGCAGTTTCACAGAGGAGTCGCATATTTCAGAAGACAGGTTTTTTTTTTTGGTTTTTTTAAGTGTTGGAAATTCTTTTGGAAATATGGAGGAGAGAGCTGCTTACCTTGTTCGCACCTCTGAAAACAGAGCTGAGGTGTGTTTGAAGGTGGGATAATTAATTTGGACAGTTGCCAGGAAGCAGGAACATCTGCTGCGTCTCCTGATGACTTCACTCTACAAACCTGAAAAATAGTTGATCTGCTTCCTTGTGAACATCATTTGTAACAGAAAGGCAACAAACTCACTGCTGACATGAGAGACCCACACTGAGCCAGTTTTGTTTAAAGACATAGCTAAGGTATTCCAAACAAGGAAGAACAATAGTTTTCAAGACTTTTGTAGCAAATCATATGTCCAAGCTCAAACTGGGAATACTCATTTATTAACGGTGTAGTATAGCTTTATAGAAATGTTTTCTTAAAACTGTCATATGAAAGCATGATAGTTAAGATGAGATGGGTAATCTGTGAAAAATCAAGCTCTTCTGATTGTTCCCTGTGGTCCTGCTGCCATCTGCAGAAATATACTGCTCCCATCGTGCTTGTGGTAGAAAAACAACTTACCATGAGAGGAAAACTGTCTACCCACCATCATCATGCTAACTAGTCTGTTCATTTGTTGTAGGTAAGACACTGTAGGAAAGCAGAGAGCAAGGGAAAAGGATGTGAACAGCGCCTACACAAACATGATTGACAATGTTAAGACCCCCATCCTGTCTCTGATTGGTTAGTTCAGACCGGGACTGGTGTATTTCTGAATGAAAACATATTATAAAGAAAGTTGAGAAGACTTATCAGATTATAAAAATGTTTGAAGAGAAGAGATGATGAGATGAGAAGTGTGAGATGAGTATGTAGAGTCGATAAACAGGATTTTGGAGAGAATGACGATGAGAGGATGGGTGTGAGGTTTAAATACTGAAAGATTAACTGTGTACAATGGACAACAAAACATAGCTGTTCCACTAAAAAAACTATTTTTTTAAAGAAAAAATAGTTTTTATAGTTTCAATACCTTCTTTTTCTAAAAGGATCAGTTTTTGCAATGCCACAAAAAAATCCCAAATCCAAGTCCAGAAACATATTCCAGTAAATAATTCATAATTGGAATCTTTATCTTAACATCATTATAAAAGTCTGTAGCTATAGCAGAAGAAAAGCAATAAATCCTTGGAAGTGTTGAACAGTCAACTTGAACTCTGTTGTTTTTACATTCTTATTTACAAGCATCCTTGCTGTTTTGTCTCATTGTTAGGAAAGTGTTGATGACATGCTATAATAATAACAATAATGAAAACTGAGAAATAAAACAGAAGATTGTATATATTTCATCATCGGGTCATAGAGTCAACAGCCACATGAATATAGTTCTGGCCCTGATGATGAGTTTTCTGCAGTTTTCTGAATAACCTCTTAACAACCACATGGTCCTGGACATGTTTCAATGTGTGATGCAGTGTCACCTTCTCCATGACTTGTTTTGTGTGGAGCTGTTTGTTTTTCCATCTTTATTTTTTTTATTATTTATTTATTTCTCATCTTGCTGTGTTTCTCTCCCCACACACCCACTCGGCTCTGTGCTGCCTCAGAATCTGTTTCACTCACTAAATTGGCTCCTCAGACACCCTTCCCCTTCTTCCACATCTCTCATTTAAAAAGTGAGAAATTATAATTATCTGAATTATGCTTTTAATGATGCGTTAATTAGAGTCATGGAGTGAGATTAGCCTATGAATTATTACTTGTGAATTTGTTCCAGATTCATATGAGCTTCTTGCGCAGGCAGACATGAGGGAGAGAAATGTTGCCGTGCTCGGTGATTAGCGCACCAATAAATAACAGAACAGATTGTGGTGCATATGCTTACGATTACAACTTTTAAACCAACACTTTAAACTCACACCGACTGTCTAGTGCTGGCAAGAGGTTTCTGTACCAACAGCCAGTCAGTTTTTTTGTTCCCTTCTGAGGCTCTCTGTGCAATTCTCACCAAATGTGAACTATTATTATACCGTGTTACAGGAAAGCTGATTGTTGTCCTCGCAGCTTTTACTGCTTGCAAGCTGAACGGCTGCAAAATGACTCCTAGTGCAGGAGAGTGTTTAAAACATGAGAAATAAAGCTGTTCCAACTGAGTCAAATGAAAATCCACGGAAGGTTTATGTGTGTCTATGAGTTTAAGCAGAAGGTACTGGGGCACATGTAGAAGTTTTAACATGTCCTCACTTATGCCTTTTTCTGATCCTAGAAATGACATCTCACCCTGTTGATATTAGGGTGAGAGCTGCAAGAAAACTCATGAATGAACAGCTCAGTTTTCCCTAATAAATGTAAAATAAAAACCCTAACAAAAATATAACTATTCCAAATTCTAAATCTAAATCCATTTTCAAAAAAAGAGAGAAAAAACTAATACCAAAGTTCATTCAACATCAAAGCCAAAAGTTTCCTAAAACTGAATCATCAGTCTTAAATCTACTCCGTCAATAAACCTCGATTCAAATGAGGTTTGAATCATTTTATATTTAGCTTGCTAAATATAAAACACAATTCTACCAATTAGACAAAGATCAAGAACAAACCATTCTAAATCCAAATAATTGCAAGAGTAAACATTTTTCAAAACCAAATCATAGATCAATCTCAAATTAAAATATTAACCTTTAAAAATAAGTATACAACTGCAAACTATTTCAAACATTGAAAAAGAATACAGTTAGAAACCAAAGTTATAACATTTTTAAAATAAATTCAGACCCAATCTCCTTTGAAAAAAAATATATATATATATATATTGGAGTAAGTCACAAATTAGGACTGATTAAATTGAACCCAAAACAGTATCTTTTACAAATTGTAAAAATGAAATTTGAATGATTTATCTTTGGTGATAAGCACCAAATCAGGAAGAAGTCACAAATTATTAGTTTACTTTGCAACTTTAAACATAAACCTAGCAGGTGCATGAATGACTTTAAACAAAACAGTAAGTTGTGTTGAAATATAAATATGTTTAACTGCTTACACTTTGTGTTCAGAAACTGATGCCAATTGGAGATCTTACTGGAGAACACATAATTACAAATTACAACTTAATGGCTTCAGTCAGTCAAAAATTAATCAAACATCGTTAGGATAAAACCAACAGAGGGATTTATTTGTGAACCAAAACATGACCTGGAGGAGAATCCATCACACTGAGAGCTGAACCCTGTGAGTATGTTCACATACTGACTGTCACTACAAATTAAATTTGCCCGCTGATTAGTTGGAGGACCATTACACAGATGGTCCCAGGTCATTTTAGTCTGATGGTCTTCTATTGCAAAGAGCGGAACCTGATGATGGGCAGAGCTAAAAAATCTCCATGGGCCCACGGATGAGAGAAAACTCAGTTGTGGAAAGACAGCTAATCAATCTACAGCTTTGATAAACACTGTCACTATGGAGATGTTTCTGCTCTTCACAATCATCCAGATGGCTGCAGAGAAATGTCTGAGATGTTAACCCATAATGAAGGGGAAAGGAACCTTCTCAAAATAAACTTGGTGCAGAACAAGAGGCTGACAGCATCTGAAGTGTTTAGTTCATAAATTATAGACTAATTACTGTTTAAGGCTCCAATTTATAATCAGTATGAAGCTTCTTTAAAGTGGGTAATTCATTGTACTTCTGCTCGCTGACTGGAAGGCCAACCCTGAACAGTTTACTGCCTCATTGAACTTATGTAAAACATGCATTCCATTATTACCCTCCTTGTTCCAGTCAGCTTCACACATTTACATGGAGAAGGGAGAATTATTTCCATTCTGATCCAGAAAACCTCTGATGGTAAACAGAATTAATTCTTTCATTAGAGGTAAGATCATTCAAATCCTGCAGCACAATAATGAGACCTGGTGTTCCAGGTTATATCAGAGGGCAACATGATCATGAAGGTGCTGTTTTAATTAGCAATATTAGGGCCAAATTTAAGACTATTGTGCAACCAAAGTTGGCTACTTTCTTGTTCCAGGAGACTATCTGCATTTTGAAGCCAGCTACTAATCAATGATAGGCCGGCACCAGTACCTGAAGAGCTAGCACTAGTAAAATGAGGAGACTATGCATATATGTTAGCGTTGAAAAGGCTTGAGGTTAGCATGTCTAGTAAGTTAATCCCCGTCTCCACATATCTGAACCCTCTACCCCATCCTCAACCCCACACAAATGGCAACAAGATGGAAATGAACAGCAACTGCTAATGTCAGCTCAGTTTCATTAATCAGACTCATACCAATAAGTTAAAAAAAATTATGGTCCATGCCAATGTTAATGCTGATACATAATGCGTCCTTATGTGTATCAGGTGTTTTTATTTAACATAAACTTTACAGGTGAAATTTGCAATATAGTTTGTAGACTACATTGCTATCATTAACAGTTGATCGGAAACAAATATTCCAATGGAATTCTATAGGAAATAAACCCTTATGCATCTAAGGGTTAAAATTACTTATTCACTTCCCAGTTCAAATCCTATTTGAGTTTCAATAAATAAGAACAAATTAAGTATGCTTAAAATTAAAACAACACAATATTATTGTTTTCAAAATAGACAATCACAGGGATTGATCAAATGGACAAAGATAAAGAATAAGCTTAGCTTGCTAAATATAGATATTGTCTTAAAGGAAACAGATATTGAACACAATATCTGCTCTAAACAAACTTTTATACTCCAGACAGAAAAAAATGTTTTCTTCATCTAAACAGACTGCAAATGTGACTGAAAAGTGAAAAGTAAAGACATTACTACACTCAGTGTTGGCTACAACCTTATTGGCTACATTTACAATATGTTATGGTCCATTGTACCACTTAAGACAGACCATAAACACCTCTGCTAATCTTTAATTGTCTTTTGTAAGTTAAGGCAGTTGAAACCTAATTTGTAATGTCTTTGTCCAATATTCAAATTTTTGTCGAGCTTAGAAAATGTCCATGACTGGCTCACCTAAAATAGCCTAAAAACATATGTTTATAGATTGTTTATGGAGCCATATTTTTTTTACACGATACTGCTCTTTGTAAAGATTTAAACACATTCATGACAACCTCAACTATTTTTTTGTTGTTGTTTTAAGGTAAATCTCCTTTGAATCAAAACTTTGCAACAAGTTACTAGCAATAAAGTAGCTGTTGAAACAGCTCATTCATAAGCTAAGAAAAAAAACCCTAAAAGCCCTTTATGCCTTTCTTGAAAAGTTAACTCAACCTTCGTGTGCAACTGGTCTACTTTCAGAGCAACAAGTAGAAAGTAAAGTTACCTTAGGCTGTGTCTCCAGCTGCTGACTAAGCTGTTTTGTGTTCAAATTAGTTTGTATGATGGAACATTAAATTTATTTTTATGACAGGATTACTATAACCAATATGTCAATGAACACAAACCAATTACTTGTGTTTTGGTCTGTTTTTTCTTTTCTTTTTGCAATTGAAACCTAAATTCATTTGTAATGGATTAGCTACAAACATGGATTTGAATATTTTGATTAAAAGGTTTGGGGATTTACTGTACTCTTACTGTATATATATTGTTTGTATTTTATACTGGATTGATAAAATTACTGATTAATCATTGTGACCTGATTTTTCTTTTGGAAAATAATTTGACTAACTTTATTCCTTTCTTAAAAGTTTAATGCTAACCCCCTAAGAAGTCTGGGTTAGACCGAAGACAACTAAAGGCCAATTATCTATTGTCCAAATGGACATTTTGTTTTCCTGATTTAATCTAAAAGGACATATATAAATTGCAAAATAAAGCTTTAAAATACATCAGTATCCTTGTTGTATTTCCCGTGCTGATGATTTGCTGATCTGCTGCTGCTGCTGGAGCTAAACAGACCATGCACAGAACATTTGGGTAAAGCCTGCCTGTAACAACACTGGCTGAAACGTTTTGAATCGCCTTCGGTGACACTGGCCTCGTGTTTGGGGCCTGGCAATGAGCCGCAGGATCCTCTGTTCAAACCCAGCAAGGGAAATCAGCCTGCTAATTTGCAGGATGCGTCGTCCTCCTCCCTCAATTTAAGCATGCATGGCTGCTGCTGAACAAGCAGAGTGAAGGAGGAGGGGGCTCAGAGAAAAGGGTTCGCTTTCAGGGTTTGAAAAGACAGAGCCGGGTAACGAGGCCTCCTCTTAACCTGCCTGCACCTTTTAAACAAATGATCTGAACAAATGTCTCCACAGAGGCTGGGAAACCTGCGGGCGGAGGGCTCCGGAAGGTAAATGACAACCAAGTCTGAGGGTTTGAATGAAGAAATGCACAAACATGATGTCAGGCATGAGATAGCCTCATACTGAAAATACAGCAAAATGTCTCAAATGACTCATTTTGACTCATGTAGAATCCAGGTGTGTTCATGTCTTCATCTGATGTTGTTAGTCATGCTTAACAGCATGCTGAGAGCAGAAAGCTCTTAAATCAGAACTAAAAACTCTGTAATATACTTCATTATATTTCCTTCCATCTTATGAAAATGCTGTTTTATATAAAAACACTCTAAAAGTACTTTGACTTTGATATAAACTTTTAACAAAATCCTGATTACTGACTCATTCATGTGTTTTCACTGAGTAAAAAAGACATTATATAGATGAACTTTATGTGAACTACATTTTCAAGCCTCTATTTCTGCTAATATAATTAATAAAAACATATGTTTGATACCTACTCAAAGATTGTTATTTTCAAAAGGTACTTTTATTAATCTGACAAATGAGCCTTGTCAGAATACAAATTTTCATTTATTTAATATAAATGTTTGTTCTGCATATTGTAACACATATGGAGTAGATGATTGGAAAAGAGTTTAGTTGTTGTTTTTTTTGTTGTTGTTTTTTTTTATATAATTATGTGCATGACTTAGAATGTTTTCACACCCAGTATATTTTCCCCCTATCCTGTAGGGGCGCTACACTGAACCACTGAAGGAAATGACATCAAAACATTGATCAAATCATCAACGTTGTTCTTGGATAATGTAGCTGTATTCAAAAGTTTTTCTGTCATTGTGCATGAAGATTCACTCATACACACATAGTGTCAATTCTATGTGAGCTCTGCACGGGTGCAAACATGATTTTATTGTATCTCAGGAGGAGATGGGATACTAAAAATGGGTATTTGTCAAACTAAACGTTTCACATATCTACGTAGCAATTAATAAAAACAACTTGAAAGGTCAATACAAAAACTGAAGTTTTGGATCAGTAGATAAATTTATTGCTATGGCTTTATGGGGTTTTTCACTGTATTTTCATCTAGTGTTCAACTGGATCTCCAGAACATTCTGTCTGCTGTCTACAGAAGGTTTGACATTATCTCTTATAAAGCATTCTTTCTGCCTTCCTAATCTTCTTTCATCACTGTTTTAGTTTCCAGCAGCGTTTGGCATCTTCAACACCTCTTTTGGTACCTAATTGCAATTCCTCTGACACTGTTTTAGTCATTTATTAGAGTTAAATATAAGCACAGCAGTAAGGTTGTGTGAGTGTCTCCATCAAACTTGCTAATTGTTGCAATATTCAATTTTCCTTTGTCTGGAATGTGATTAGCACCCAGCTGGCTTCAATGAAATCAAACATTATTTACACGTTCACTCTGGGCACAAAAAAACTGAAAACTCACCTTGCAAGCTGTAGGATCCCTTTTCCTTCCCAATCTAACACTTTAGTTTCTGCACTCAACTTAGAATAGATTAAAAAGTATAACGAGTTATTGTCTTGGTTCCCTCCTGCTACCAGCGAAGAAGAGGAGCCCACTCTGGGTGTCAAAAGAGCTTGGGGGCCTTCCACAACCACCAACGGCTCTAGGTCCTGTTGTTTTTTAACCTCACATGTATGTCAATGAGCCGCTGCTCCTCTCCCCTCACATGCACGCCACCCCTCCATCTAACATTAATTAGCACGGTGCTACCTTGCTCAATATTTGGTAACAGAACAACCGTAGGCGGATGCTGAAATTTGCAGGATTCAGCTCCTAATTAGCTGGAGGAGAACACAGGTGCACTAACGAGGAAAAAGGAGCTAATTTGAATAAAAATTGTCCCGTGTGTGTGGAGCAGGCATGGGGAGTGAAGCGAAGGATGTGTGTAATGAAGGAATATTTACTCCCATTTATGGAACTTTACTGCCTTTGATTGGTGCATCCCAAGAGAGGAAAAAATCCTCAAGTCGAAAGTTTAAGTATAAATTACTATCATCTTTCAAGCAAAGGTACAAATGCTGACTTTAACTGTAACGATGATTGTTAGACATCAATCATCTGTTCAGTTCTAACTCTTGCGTTTGTGGACAGTGGCAGATTTTTGTTTTTGGTTATCGTTTCCAGCCAGACGCGGTGTCTGAAAGCGGCCGACTCAACCGTTTGGCGAGCAGGTGCTGACTGCAGACAGATGGAGGCGGGTCATGCGATGGTGGTCGCTGAAAGCTGACGTCCATGTCTGATCGGCACGTCGGGCGACTGTTTGTGTACCAAACATTTGAATAGCTTTTTTTCATGAAGCTGTCTGCTGCTTACCTGAATGACAGGTTGAGTCAGATTGTCCTGAGATGTGACATTCACTTGTCTGAGGCTGATGTGTCTGTCATTTTTTTCTCTCTTAAATTATTTTGTTTATTACCAAACACTTGTTTTATGTTTGTCTAAGCCTTCTCGTAATTACTGTTTCAACTCCCATCAAGGCAGTTTTTATTACCGTCGTATAAGTAATTACAACATTAGTATGGATAGTTGCATATTGATTGGATATGAAGCAATCATAAACTCTACATGTTTTTGTATTTGGTGTGTACCAGATACAAAATTAAGAGAGCTAATAAAGAAGTTTTCTTAATTAGTTCTTATTTAGTGATTCATATTTCACACCCCAACCTCCCTAACTGGAGGCATGTATCTGCTGTCTACCAGATGTGAAAGCATCTATATTCAAGCTCTCTTTTATGAAGCTACAAGCAGCTAGAATAAATGTTCAAGATTGAGAAGTTTTAGAAATAAGAAAGCTACGAGGAGGTCATAGCTTAGACAATTCACTATATATGTCTTATCTGGCCCAGGAACACTTTGGAAACGCCATTGGGAAGCTGTAGAATATTACCAAAGGGAGAATTATATTGGATTCCCTATTGCATGTTACATTTACAACCTCAAGTTGTATAAGTTTTTAAAAAAGCTGGAAATAAACTCCATGTTTCCGCACTCCAGCTTATTCCACTCACATTCAAACTGTCTTGCTTAGAAAATTTGTAACAAATAATAAAAAAAAGTACTTGCATTTTCTCCAAACCAAAGTGGTGGAGGGTTTATGATTTGTGATTATTTTCTGTAATGAGTACTTTATTGTCACTGAGTATTCTAAAGTCAAATAGGAGGCAAAGAGATCAGCTTACCTTTACCCAAACTGGATCATCAGAAAATATTCTCATTTACTGCTACATGAGCTCATACAGCAGCAAATCTACACCAGACTTTCTGAAAAAAAGAAAATAATCCAAACAGCTTTGGTGGGATCTTAAGAGATCCATGTATAAGCAAGTGTAAAGAAGACCTTCACCATGATATGAAAGAATAAATACTGCCAAAGAGTAAATGCTAAAAGTCATTCTACAAGGTGAAAAATCATTGACAGTACTTGGTGTTCCTACTCAAAGTTCCTCCATTGTTGCTTCATCTGTGTGGAATCTTTAAATTCCGCAGTCCATTCTTTGGTCCATGTCTGAAATATGGACCCAAGTGATGAACTAAAGGAGGGTGAACTTCAACACAACACATTACTTCATTTTTTACCGAAGCAACAACGCTGCATTATATGTAACTCCGAAGTCGGGTTTGACGTCAGATCCAAGGAATTTCAACATTTCAACAGACGCTCTTAAAAACTATTTGCAGTACCTCTTACAAACATCATTTTAAGCTTTGCGTTTCGTAAGCAAAGCTTAAAATTAGACTGAATTTGCTCAGTTCAGACTTGCAGGCACCACATTTAAAATTGATCTTAGACATACTCTTACATGCGTATCTTGAAAAATAAATATGTTTCCATCACGTTTTACTAATTGTGTGAGAAGCGATCATATTGGAATACAAAGTTGGCCTTTCAAGTTGTACCTGGAGGTAGTTGGAGTTTTTCCCAGTGAGAAATGTGAGGGCGTTCCATTTGATTTTTACGACTGGGAAGTTGGAATTTCCCAGTTCCGAGTACAACTGCAACACAGCATAAGTAAAGCAATCAATACAAAAAAAATAAAAACTTTCACTTCTTAACAGTGTGTTCCTTGGTGAACTTGGAGAACTTAGTGTGTGTGTGTGTGTGTGTATTGTTGTTTAACCAAACAAGTTAAAGCCAAACACTTTTCAATCTGGGCTTGTGGTGTGGAACTATGAAATTGTTCATTTACCACCTCTTAAAGCAATAAGCTGTTTCTTAGGTAATAAGCACTATGGAAATTAAGCTGTAAATTAAAAGACAGAGTGCTCAGTCTGCAGCAAAGCTTTAACTTCAGAATAAAACTTTATTTTCTTTGCGATTACCTGTAATCATCACAATCATTGTTCTGCACACTCACACCAGCCTCACTTCTCGTTACTCAGGAGTCATTACTCTTAATTAGAGATTCTTTAGTGATTCATATTTTATGGGCCAAGCTGCACTGCTGGAGGCAGCCAATCACTCTCCCATGAGTCCTCTCAGCCAATCACAGCAGTTGGTCCAGGTGGCGAATCCTGAGAGGTGAGGTGGCCGGCGGGCTCTGATTCAGAACTAGCTCTTCCTCCCGCTGCTCTCCTTCCTCCGCCGAGGCCTGAACCTGATCTGGGAGCAGTGCCTCCTCCAGCCCGACCAGCTCTTCCAGTCTATAAACGCAGCTCGACGCTTGAAAACCCGTCATTAACTCATCACAGGTGACATCAGCCACACCCACTGGCTCTGTTGTCACAGCAACAAATTGTCAGGATGTTTTAACTGTCAGCTCCTTGGCAGGGACTTTTTAATTTTTTTCAGACCAAGTTTTTACGGGGTACAGTTTACGGCATTCAGGACAAGCCATCGCATTTTGTGTTAATTTGACATTTATTCCGCTGTGCAGCTGAGGGGGGAGGAACATTAACCCATCCATCATCTCTGTTCTCATAAACGGCAGTTAGTGAGGTGCAGCAGTCAATAAATACAGGTTGATAATCAACAGTGATGAATCACTGTCTTTTATAGATGTTCTGTTTCTATTTTATGACGATTTCAGGGAGACTAAACTGCACGCTACTCTTTCTCTTATATTGTTGAGCTGTTCACACCCCTAGAATGATACTTAAGAGACATTAGATCCTGCACCGCAAATTTGAAGAATTACATTCTCATCTTTGCAGATACTTTTTATTTCCAGACTTGAAAAATATTTGGAGGTTATCGCAAGCATAATGTGGATCTTGTTTGTGCTTGTGTCAGTTAATCTCTTATCGTCATCAAAACTGTTATATAAACAAATGGATTCAGATGACAGCAATGACACATCTTTACCAGTAATTTCAGCCAAATGAGTTTTGGTTACACTTTTAATCTTGTTTAATTAATTTTAGCTTTAGTGTATTAACTACAGATTGTCTGTAAAATGCCCCAGGTTATCAAACAAATTTTAATATCAAATATATAATTTCTCCACAAAGCTAACATGCAAAATATTTTGAAAACTTTGAACTTTGAGAAATGCAGTTTTTAAGTGCCGTGCATCAACCAGCACTCTGTTTGGTGAATGAAAGATTTACAGTTTATGCTTTAGGAGAAAACTCCGAAAAGTTCACAGAGAAAGAGTCACAGTATTTATCCTCAAGCCACAATCTTAATGTCTGCTGAGTGTCTGCATGCCTGCAGGCAGTAGAGTCTCAGTTCAGTCCTGTGAGGACCCATACCGGTAATTTAGGCCCATAACTTGCTTTTAAATTAATTGTATGAATATTAAGAGAAAGCACAGACTCCAACCCATTAAATGTTTCATTTTTGCTAAGAAACTATTAAAATATGTAAATGAGAGCAGTTGTTTTGGAAATTCAGTCATTCTAAAATACAGTTTACGTAAGAAAAGACAACAGAAGAGAATAAAATGGATAAAATACTATGCTAATTTGTGTATGAGGTTGAGATTTAAATATATATATATTTTATTTATTTATTTTTTTTTTCAAAAAAGGGTTCTGCAATAAAAAAAAGACTTTCTGAAACCATACTCTCAAAATCCTCCTCCTATGTCATCTCAGCCATGTCTTGTAGAAATATAAATTAAATCCTCAACAACAAATGTTAAAAATCAAAACAATCCCTGTGCCAAATTGTTAACAATTGTTAACCAAATTGTTGACTATTTCCAAGAGAAGTGATAACGTGTGATTGATTTATGTTTTATACAATTTCAAAAGAAGCAATGTTTAGAAAGCTTTACAATCTACCTTTTAATTTTCTATTCTGGCAATATATGTAGTTTAAGAAAGAAAAAAAAATACTAACTTTATCGAAAACTGCTTGTTCCCCAGATCTTTCTGCAGCCTGATTTGTGTTCCCACTAAATGTTTAGGTGAGTATATCAAGGTGCTTACATGAGTCTAAACTGTTTCTAAAAGGGAGCAGATTTCTAGTTGCAGCCATTTGAGCAGCAAAGTGACCCACACTGATGTTTTAATTAGGCTGATTTGGTTGATGACGGGCGGGGGGGGGTTTGATAACGAGCAGTTAAGTTAATTTGTCTTGTTTGGATAAATACTTTGATTAACACAACCGAGCTGCTGAGCCCCAGTGATCCAACACACACTGAGACGATTGATGGTAATTGTGGCTCTCAGCTGATTGGAGGTCGACAAGCACAACAAGTGTGTTGCAAACTTCAGTGAACAACAGAGCAAAAATGTTCAGCTGTGAAAAAAAACGCTCACCAGGACATAATCACTTGTAAAATTATTTTCTTACAAATCGTTTTCAAATTACTCAAGGGCTCCTTACTACTTATTTGGAGAAAATTAGGAAAGTTATACTTTGAATAGGAAAATAAATATGTCACTTGTGGGACAAAAGTGAAAGATTTGGGGCAGTTTAGCAACTGAAACTTGTTTTTAAACTTTGTGATTTCAAAAGCATCTTCATGATTAATATACAGTGTCAATTTCTTCTGTTTCTTTCTTAATAGTGATATTTTCTCTAAAGTATTTATATTATAAATCCCTGAGGAACTGTGTTAAATCTTCACTCATTTCACCTGAAGGCTTAGAGGTGTTAGCAGGATCCTCGCAGCATCTTGCAAAGCTATACACACCTTGGGTTTTCTACATTTTTTCGCATTTCAGATGCAGACTTCAGTGTATTTTAATGAGATTCTAAGTGATAGACTGAGCAAAATTGCATGATATTTTGAATTGGAAAGAAAATAATGCATGGATTTCCTTTTACAAATAGAAAGTCTGGTGTGCATTTAGTCCACCTCGTTTACTCTGATGCTCCTAAAATCCAGAACAGCCAATTATCTGCTGAAGCCACGAATGAATAAATACTTAACTTGTATGTATTTTTACCTCAGTACAAATAAAACTGTCACTGACTTTACCATCACTGCTGGTCTTATATTTGATAGTATTTTTGCTTTTCTGGTGGGTGTAAATTAAGATGAGATGAGAGCCCTCAGTGAGATGTAAAGTGTTTTAATTTATTTGTATGCAGCTGAAATGAATAAATGTCTCTCCCACACTTGCTGTCACCCAATCCAACCCTTTACATTTTTAATAATCCCAAGAATGTAGCCCCCATTTTGCCATCATTTCTTTGACTACTTTCTGTAGACTCCCCTGGTCAAGGATAAAATTGTGTTCTTATTGCAAAATAACATCCAAAGTTTTGATGACGTAACAGAGCACTATTCAGTCCTTCACCCAAAAATAACAGGATTATTTCACCACAGCAAGCTTACCAAGGCATGGCTGTCCATCTAGACTGCCAGGTCAGGTCAGGCAGAGGCCCACAGTAACTCTGGAAGAGCTCCAGAAAATCATGGCTCAGTTGTTGAGATCCGTCAAAGTGACAGCTGCTCTTAGCTGTAGTCGTGAACTTCCCACGTCAGGACTTCGAAGTAGGATGAAAACAAAGGAGAAGGAGAACACCACAGTTAAAAGAAAATAAAAATTAAACAAGGGCACTTTCAATTTGAAGCCAGAATCTATATTGAATAAAATAATGGCATACAACACGAAACAAACATCAGTGCTTCTCAGTTTGAATTCTTTACAAAATATACTTGAATCTGTTTATCTATTTGTGTTACTATACTATAATATTTACTTTCAAGTAAATTCAGTTTAGTTTAGAACATTCAGTTTCAGTTTGTCCATAATTTTCTTGATTTTATGAAGAGTCCTTCATCGCAGCATCATCTACAGAACAGTCAGTCTTCTTTATAAAGTTTCTAAGTCCCTGGTTCTGATGCTGCTGCATCCAAGGAAAGAATATTTTTTTTACTCAACTTCAGAGTTCAAAGTCTCACTGGGGAGTCCATGCATCATCTTTTTATGCAAGATGATGCAAAGAATATACATCATCTTGCTGCAAACACTGAAGAACCTCCTTCTACAAAGTCAGTTTGCTCTGTCCATTATTGCAGATGGCTTCCTTCACTTTATGTATTTTCGACTGAGTATGAAAGATCCTGAAATTCTGTCAATTTTTTATTTATTTTACTGTTCTAATAATATTAGTGGCCCTTCCACATCTAATCAAACATTTACACAACAAACAAAAAAGTCTCTTCAGTCACACAATTTCACTTTCTGTGCCCGGTTCAGATCTGAGACTCGTTTATTCTCTCGATCTTTTTTTTATTATTATTTGTTTTCATGATGCCTTCACTGAATATTGGACTAAACTCGCCGATTGTTTCTGTCTCATTAATAACACGGAGAATATTGATGCGCTGTTACCAACTTGCAAACTAGTAGATCGAACTTTTTTTGTTTTGTGGATTTTTTTTTATATTTTTTTATTTATTTTTTTTATTATTATTACTATTATTAATAATTTATTTTAGTCACAAGATAGAAAATCACCCGTAAACAAATCGCACAGTCTCTGTTTCTTTTTTCCAGGACAGGAACCAAGCATAATCTAAACATCATCGTAAGGATGGCATGCTTTGTCACCTGCTTGATCCGCCAGGCGGGGTTGAGGGATTTACTGAAGCCGACAAAAAGGCCGCAGGCTGTAGGTGGAGCCGGACACCAGGCCGGGAACCGCTGCAGCTGCCGCAGATCAGCTGCATCCTGAGGACAAAAAACAGAACCAGCCGCTGCGTCCTCTGTTGGATATTTGGTCTGTTAGTCGTCCACATATTTGAACCCATGTTGTAAGAAATTACTCGTGCTATTAAATAAACCCCAATCGTCATTTGCCATAGCCTATGTCATGCAGAACTACTCGGAATGGGCAAAACTAAATATCTCGCAGCATAAATATACGTTTGTTGTTTTTTTATTTTTATTTTTTTTATTTTATTTTATTTTATTTTATTATATACTCCAATAATAATTGTATTAAATATTGAAATTGTTTTAATTAGTTTTAATCTATTTTTGAATTGCAGTTCTAGAAACTTATTGTTTGCCTACAAGTGCTAAACTGTGACATGGCAGCCAAAGTTTAAAAACGCGAAAATATTAATAAATTAAAATATTGTTATAAATTCAAATGTAATCAGATTCAAATGAGCATAATTTAGAAATATACATAAATAATGAACACAACATTTTAAAGAGAACAAATAATTTTATTTACTTAATTGGAAATGATGATGTTTAATTGTTTTTATTTTGAACATTGTGAGTCACGCCATTTATCAATAAATAGAAAATCAACTTAAAGAGAAAAATTCAAAATTAGAAAAGAAAATCAACTATAAAAAACAAATTAAGCAAACAAAAAAACATTTTAATTGTATTTCTTTTATTTATTTATTTTTTTCTCCAAACTGAGCACAGGGAGTACAAAGCTCCTTTCATCTTCTCAGAGGTTGTACAGTTAGTGCATTCGGTCCTAAAAGAATGAAAAAATAGATCTGACTAAGTAGAAGTAGAAGAAGTGCTACATGAGGAGAAGATGAGGTAAATCTGTCCAGATGGAAGAAACAAACTAATGTACTGATGCAGAGAAAAAAAAACAAACACACGTCATCGTCATTAATAATATTATCATCATTATGTACACATATCAGATGCATAGAATACTTTCTCATCCAGTTTTTACATAAATACGAATATTCTCCCCACCCCAAAAAAAGACAACTGAGCTGGGATCCTGCAAGGTTCTGTACTTGCTGCTGTGTTTTGAAATGAAAATCTGCATTTTCCTGCACTTTTTTTCTTTTTTGTGTGTAGTCAGATTTCACTTACGTAGTTACCTAAAACAAAGATTGGCATTCCAGATTTATTTTTCTGTTGGTGAGGAAAACAAAAGCTGCTCAATTAATTCTCCATAAAGGAACCTGAACAATCCAGATTTTGAAACAGGATGCAACAGCAGGCCTAAAAATTTGAACTCAGCTTAGTCAACACTGAGAGGAGATACCAGGTTCTCTAAGTTCAGGGTTTTAGTGTGAATGTAATTGAAAAGTCGTCTGTCAGTGTTGATCAGTGTATTTTATATAAGTTTATGCAGATCCATCTAGTTTACATTCCTCATGAAAAGAGCCATTTATGCTTTTTTTTTCGGTTTATAAGAATGTGGTTGGATTGCAGCAAATTTGGAGAACCTCGTTCAATGTGGAGCGATGGTTCACTCTTTATACTGACTAAGCAGCTGAACTCACAACGTGCATTCATGGTGTGAGTTCAGGACCCTCCTACAATGATCCTACCCCCTCAGACTAACACCCTTACTATTGATGCTGTTGTCTTACTGATAAACCACTTTGATAAAGTGAAACCCTCTGAAACCCTCAGAGAACTTGTATGATTTAACATGTGCAATGAGGGAGCACATTGATTCTTAATTACCATCTAAAAACCTGCCTAAGACCCATCTACATTCTTGCAGGATTCTTAAAAAAACTGCAGGGTCTTCATCCAGTGTGAAGGAGTCCTGTTTCTATCAGCTTTAATTTAACTGCACATGGGAATACAGGATAGGAAAATACAAACTTACAAAAGATTTTAGCTGAGTTTATTTATTTTTGCAATAAGTTTTGAGCAAAGCTATCATTTGTCACATTTAATCATCTGCATTCCTTATTGAAAATTGAAGGGACAGCAATAGACTCATAATCTTTCAGTTTGAGGGTTTTGGAAGCGGCTTTGCTTCAAACACCTTTAGTCTGGATTGTCAAGAATCTCACAGACAAATGCTTTTGAACAAACTTCAGGAAGGTTCCTTCCTCTCTGTTGAAAGAACATTGTTTCTCTCAGAATTCCTGCGAGCTGGTTCAGAAACATGCAGCCCAGCAGCTTTGAAAGTCTTTTTTTGTTTAATTTTCAGGACACAGTCTTTGTTTGGCACCAGAACCAAAGTCAGGTTGTCATCCTCTTTTGCCTCTTGGAAGCATCAAAGCCTTGTCAGTCCAAATCTGACATAAAGTTTTCTTTTTTCCTAGGAAAACAACCCTCTGTTCTGCTGTTCCTTTTCCATTATCCAGGATAGAAAGGTTCATTGTCCATCCGTCAGTCCATATCAATAAAAGCTGTCTGTAGTGGTGTGCGTGTGTGTGTGGGTTTTTGGTTTGGCTCTGCAGTGTGTATGTAATCTTGCAGTGAGAGGGGTTAAACCTTGTTTTTGACTAATTTGAATGAATTTATTTACTTTTTTAAATTCAAAATGATGTGTTTTGTATGTGTGTGTGTATATGAGATGGCGCAGAGACAGTTGTATTCTAGTCGTCGCTGATGACATCCACATCCTCGCTGCCTGCCTGCTGCGTCGCTGCTCTCCAGCGGCTGACATGTTGGCTGCCCTTCCTCTTCTGCTGAGCTTCAGGAGACTCTTCCTCCAACTTCTGCCGCTTGTGCTTCGTCCTGCGGTTCTGAAACCACACCTTTACCTGCACACACAAACACACGCTGTCACGTCAGAATACAAGGTTCATATGAAGCTTGGATGTTGAAAATGTCTGCTTATGATTACTACTTTTGGTTTTCTATGGTTTTCTATGATTAACTAAGCTCTGAATAATCCAAACTTACTCTTGAAATGTCTACCCTGAGATTGATAAAAGCAATTTCTCACATGCTACGAACTGGTAGGTATTACTGCTATTAAAGGTGATTTTATATGCTACTGTTTTCATTTAACACTTTTTTAAGAAAATAATGATGCAGGGAGTCTATATCTAACATTAGATTTGCCTCATTTTATGACAGAAAATTTTTTAAAAAGTTTGTTTTCACATTTTGATAAATAAAAAGGATTAAGCATAATATTAACCAATTTATTTTAACTCTTTCCGAGTTCCCAAATGCAAGTTTTGTGTCTGAGAGAAAAGCTCAGAAAAGTTTCAACTCTGCAAGATTTTAGAAAAAAACCCATTATGAAGTGTAAAGATGTGACAGTCAGTAACCAGTGAAGATTTCTACTGCTTGTAGAATGATTTTGATGTTTTCCAGAGATGTTCCATCAGTTTAAATCTAGTGATTTAAATTTAAATCAGCAGTGCAGTCAAGTAAATGTGTCTTGTGTTCACATATAAAGATGTATCTTTTCACAAATGATTTACAGACATGAACCATGCTTTACTTTCTTCCCGATTCCAATGATATTAAACTAATTAAGTTCCGTCTGATCAGTATCTGTCAAATAAATAATCTGGAACCCACAGAATGCACTTTGTTTTGGGTAGTTAAAACACAGAAGCTGTTTCTTCCAACTGCAAACATGCCTGAGAACAATGACGAGCCATTTGGAAACCTTCACACAGCTACCAGCCACAACCACAACAAGCTGTGATTCTGTCACTGATAGGAATGATTGTGTGAGAGCAAGTCGGTGATTTAAGACCTTTTCGCTGGTAAAACACGACCATGACATGCAGAGCTGTTCAAACTCGCTGAGCTGGCTCCAAGATCTTGTTGCGCAATCTGTCAGAGCTGTAAACTCTAGATCAGCATGATAGATGTTCAAATTACCTTCAAACATCAGATAGGTTTACCACAGATTCTACTGAGGATTCAAAGTAACACTTCTTCTTTACGGTGAAGAAAAAACAAAGACACGAAGAGATAACATTACGTGAAAGATTTTTTTCTGGTATTTTTCAGGTTTTTGTTGTTTATCATTAGTACAAATTGAAAGTGCAAGATAAATCATTAACAACTGATTTTATAGCCATGTTTTAAAGTAGCCTTTAAAGTAAGTTAATAAATTTCTTGTTTAATGTTTCTGTAATTTGATTTCTGTATAGCTGAAAACATAGGCTATTTGGATAAATATGAAGCATATTTTTTAAAAAAGTACTCTAATGAAGCTGGCTGGGTTTGTTTTCAGAAGGATTACCCAACAGACAACTTCTGCTGCTCAGCATTAAAAGGGAGCACATCCACGATGTAGAGCCCACGCACACTGGCATGATTTGTAATGGTAAACTTCAAGCTTGACTGACCATGCCAGCCTCATACCAAGGCTAAAACCTTGCTACACTGACAGCACTTTGTGTAAGAGACTGCAACACTCTGTCCAGCTGTAATGACCAATTTATGTCTCATATGGCCATAAATACTGGTCCATGCTTAGTTGTTCTTCATTTTCCCACTGGATGATAAAAAAGGCACTTTTTCAAAATTGATAGTGTAGACCCAGAAACCCAAATATTTCTGTACCTGCCTAATCCATTCAGGGTACTGAGACATGGTTTCTATTTCTAGTGATCAATGGATGTAAGGCAGGGTAAACCCTGGATATATTGTCAGTCCATCACAAGACAACATAGAGACATACAGCCATGCACACTTGCACAAAGGACAATTTGGCCAATTAGCTTAACATACATGTTTAGTAGGAGGAAGCCAGAAAGAACCGGGGACTCCCATTGCTCCACCATATAGTCTATGGTGGACGATTCACAAAGGAAGTTCACAAATCAAACAGGATCATTGAAAACATCCTGGCACAGATAAAGGACCCAAAGGTTGATACCAATGATACAGTCTGAGAGAGCTGTATCAGTTTCTGGACTGGGTTGTAATCCCATGCACTATACCTCAAGGAATAGAAATGCGAATAGGCTGCTTAACATTTAGGAAATTATTAGCATGAAAGGAAGCATCTCTCTGGTGCAAAAATGACCAGGGGAAAAAAACTCTTTGGGGAGCATCGTGCAGCAAGCCTGCAAGATTTTTATCCAATCTTAAAGACATATTAGCCTGATAAAACCACTCTCTTGTTCTTTGTGTTGCTCTGCAGAGAAGGTCCAGATGCTCAGTTATTGAGAAACAATTGCTTGCTGGAGGCGTGGGCCCTGTTGAAGCTTTAAATTTTATGCAGTTGATAACATTTGATTATGACAGTATGAAGCAAAATTTGCCTCCAAGGTAAAAAATAATGTGCCACTGCAAAAAGAGAAGTGTTCAGCTGAATGAGATGGTCGTTAATGTTAACTCAGTATTTGCAACAACATGTACTCAACAGCTTCATTCACTTCATGTGCTGCCATTGCTATAACTACATCATTGTTCACAAATTCTCCTTCTGTTCACTGATTGTTCTGTTCACACATCAAAAACAAACATCAAAAACATGCACAGCACCAACATTTTTTACTCTCAGTGTAAAGATTCAGTTGTTTAACGCAACAGTGGTTTAGATGATTCTTATGACAACTAACATAAATTAAATAGATTTCTATAAGACCTGAGTCACTTTTTCTCTGCAGGGCAAGAATCAAAAATTTATTGCCGCTTATTTGGACGCCAGCCCTGAGTTGTCCCGCAGGAACGGTGATCACTTGATCATTACTGCCTGTAAAGGCGCTCTTATTGCACAAAGCTGTGATTTATGAGTGATTAATAACCGCTGCTGGCAAGTGACTGGCAGAGCTACGTCCTTCTCTTCCTGTCTGTTGTTGTGAAATGAGCTCATAATTTATGAATCACGTCGTTTCACTGGCGTCAGGAGTCCAACCACCGCGCCGACTCGATGACAAACACCATCCTGAGAAAAGGAGGAGTTCGCTGACTAATTGCCCACTCAGCATTCCTCACAACGCAAAGAAAACACACTGACATCACAGCCAATAATGCCACTGAGCAAGGCAGCATATATATATATATATATATATATATATATATATATATATATATATCTATATAAATATATATATATATATATATATATATATATATATATATATATATATAT
>CAEGAD010063510.1:0-26873 GCA_903067055.1 Poeciliopsis paucimaculata
AAATCTTTGAACAGATTTGGGTTCACTTGAAGAGCACTTCCAACCTGCAGCAGCTGCATGAGGGGGTATAAAAATCAATTTTAGGTGTCAGTTTTAGAGATGTCATGATAAACGAACTGGAAATCTATTTCAAGCAGTGAGCAGGAAACAAAAATTGTTGTAATCCCCAAGTGTTTTGGACTTTTTCTTCAGTTATTTTCAATTTATGTATTGCTGTATTATTCCTTGTGTGAGTTCAGTTATTCTTATTGTTTGTGATTTTTGGATTCATTCTGTATAGTTTAGTACCCGCTATGTTACTGTTTAGGTTTCTTTCCCCCTTCCATTCCCTTTGTCTGCTTCCCACTTGCTCCCTTAACAGCTGTTAGTCCCAATTTGCCCTATATTGTCTCCATGGTCTGCTTGTGCACCTATTATTCCATACCATTTAAGTAATACATTTTTTCATGAAATCATGAACTCTATGATGATGCCTTGTAGCCTTAACCTCTACAACACAACAAAAATGCTTCCATTTTAGGTATGGTGAAGACACCACAACTAAAAGCCACCAGGTTGCCTATAGCAACGCACATCAAAGTGGATGTTGCAGGTGTAAACTTGTTTCAGGTTGGTTCATGTTGTTAAAATGTGTATTTAGTGACAGTTAAAAGGGAAGTTTTTGCTTTTTAGAGTTGAATGGAAATACTGTCCTATTAGCCTGGAAATTGCTTATAGAAAAATAAATATATGAGCTCCAGCAATGTTACCAAAAGTCTAAGCCCTGATTAAATTTTGCATGCAGAACACAACATTTTCTGAGTTTAAATTATGAGGTAAAAATAAAAACCGGACCATGAATCTAGCAAAAACAATATTACCACAATAGTTTAAAAAATCCATTTGTGACGACAAATGGATTTTGTCGTCACAAATCCGTTTGCACTAAATAAATAAGACCTGGCTTATGGTCAGTGGCCATATTGACTTGTTCCCACAGTTTTTTTTACACAATTTCTCACAGCAACCTAAAGAACGAGTCAGCAAAGGAGGTCTTTAATCTGGATTAACGATCCAGAGAGCTCCTCCAGTAAGTAAAACTCATTCAGAGTGTCAGACGGTCTACAATTAAAGCCTCATTCAAACTTTAAAGTCAAGGTGAAAAAAAAGTGAGGCATTGTTCGCAACGAAAGATGTGAACCAGTAAACTGAAACAGACTAAGGTGAAAGACAGATGAGATTTAAATTAAGTAGGTTTTATTTATTGAAGTGAAAAACAAATATTTTGAGGGGGGTTTTTTTTGTTTGTTTGATTTGTCAACAAAGCAAAACGGACTAAAAAAGGAAGTAGTTTAACACAGCAATGATTTTAACGTTGGAATGTTACTTTAGATTTTGGCACAACTATCTGACGTTACTTTAGTTTCTTAGATGTGATCAAATTAACCATCTCCAGAGAAACATTTATGACAAATTTGGACAAGAAAAAAAAAAATGTAAGAAGTTGAGATATTTACGTGACCAAGCCCACATTTGGTCTGGTTATGCCACATTTGCTAATTTAGCAAATAAATTTGATGGAAGACTTCTAATCATATGTACTTATTCTCTTACATGCATTTATTATATATAATAAATGTATATATTAGCTTTTTACCTAAATGCTACCACATACATTTATTACTTTTAGGTAATAAATGTATATGGGTAACATATATATATATATTTATATACATATACACAATATAATATATTATTAATATTTATGTATGTTGTTAAGATGTGTACTTAGTGATAGTTAGATACACTGACTTAGTCACTGCTCATTTGCTAGTCCTATGACTTTTATATAATGAAAAGTCATAGGACTAGAAAATATGGAAAATATGGTGTTGAATTCTTATTTAGTAAGTATTTAAAAAGATAACTATGATGATTGGGTTCATTTCCTGTCAGTATGGGTGGTGCTTAGGATCTTGATAATATTAGTTTTCAATAACAATATAAAAGCTTCTTCAGCAGTAACGTATATGTTGTCAATGTTCATATGCCGTTCAGAAAAGCTTAAGACTTTGTTATACTGCCAATAAAATATGCATAGGTTTCATTTTACAGAAGAGTATGAAAGATAAATTCTCAACAACCCCCTCTGCAAGAAGACATAGATGGGATAAGTATTTAATAAATTACAAACAAACCAGCAAAACAGGTAAAGTACAGGGTCAAGTACAGATCTCAAAAGTCTGGTAGCAACACCAACAAACACATAATATGTACATTTGGCATAAAATACTTTTATATTTCTGAAGCCATTTAGCCCTGCTCACCAGAATATTTCATTTTGAGTGCGTTAAGCTCAAAATGGCCCACGTACACAAGTGTGTGCGTGAATGTTTACAGCTGGCGATCAAAGCTTCCTCCATCTTCGCTGGGAGACATGCGCCTGTGAACCTGAGATGATTAGAAGCTGCAGGAAAACTTAACGAGCTGTCTGAGCCCGGGCAGCCGCCGTCATTATGGCTGAACTCCTCAGTGCAGAGAACCAGACGAGACACCACAACAAGGGACAGGCTGATGCCTTTCATTCCCACAGACTCTAACGCAGGTCAAGCATGGCTATTAATCTCCTGCAGGTTGACCAATGTGTTCTCAAAGGAATCCGGGTCAATTTCCTGCTCCATTCATCTGAGGTCAGATTTAAGGAGCTCTACTCCCACACAAGAACACCTTAAGACTGAGCTTCATTTTATATGAAACATTAAACCTTTAAGCCTCCTCCTCATATATTTTTTATTACTTAGCTATTTAAGAGGTTTGATCAGTGAATGTGACCAAACAATTTTAAGCACCATTTAAATGGGAACCTAATTTAGATTAAATTTTCCTGAGAGGAGTGGTGACCACATCTTAAAACAAAATTAGCAAGACCAAATTTTTTTTTTGAGAGCAACAAAGTGACCAGGCTTAGCTGCTAAAAGTAATGCGGTCAATTCACCAACTAATTGAACCCGATGCACACTGAAGCATCACTGAAGTGAGTAAGATTTCTTTTACTCACTGCTCTTAACACCAAGTGACGGTGTTCCTTTTCCCAGACTTACCTCAATCTGGGAGCTGTTGTCTGTGTCTTCTGCGGACAGCAGGCCAGGGAAACCTTCGAGCTCCTCTGGCTCCGGCTCCTGTTCCTGCTCCTGGCTAGCTCTGTTGCTGTCCATGTTACGAGGTTTTGGGGGAAGCCACCTCCTCCATCGGTGACTGTACAGCCTTACGTCCACTGCTGCGCCCTCATCTCCATCCCGCTCCAACACATACGAGTAAGAGACCCCTAAGGAAACATGCAAGAAAACCTAAAACATCACCTTCGACGAGATAAATCTCTTTAAGGCAGTGAGTTGTTTGATAAATTTAAACTGTCACTAGAAATACAGTATAATCCAAATGATGCACTAAGGCAGATATTACCTCTGGAGCTAAAATATTTAGTCAGTCAAAATGCAGAGAGGCAGGTAAATATATCTAGATACACACACACACACACACCCACACACGAGGATTATACAGCAGTGACAACAATGCTGTTGATGATTGTGAATGAAAACAATAGTGCAATAGTGGGAATTTTTCATTTTACTCTATTGTAAAGCAACTCGTCATATAACCCTATGTGGGAACCAGACCCACCATATGGGTTGTCTAAGCAAGAACTTAATAAAAAATAAAAAATAAAAAAAAAAATCAGAAAAGATAAAATTATAGAAAGTTAAATTACTTTTTAGTTTTGTTTTATAAGTCAGGTCAGCAGCTAACATAATCTACATATAACCAATTCCAGAAATAATTTCTGTTTGTTTCACTTAATTTTCAAATGCTCTGCATGCCTAGACAGGATTGTGCCTCACATGACCCTAATAGGATTAAGTGGTTTGATACAATTGGAAATAAACTTCATTTTCATAGCACTCATTTAAAGATTTGTTTACAAAGTGCTGGCATGCTGTTGGTACTTTATGCAAATAGTTTTGGCTTGAGGACAGAGAAAAACGCTGATTTCTCAGCTGTCACTGATCTATGCTCTATTTTATGAGACAGAGGTCAGAGGGTTTAACCAGCAGAGCATATTTTCTACTCCTTCCCCCTGTCTCTATTCTCTCACGCTCATGGTCAGATCTCAGAGCTGTCCTCCTCCTTCTGTTGGGCCCCCTGGATCAGTGGTTCTCCAAAAGGGGGAGGAGTGGGAGTAAGTGGAGAGGCTTAAGATGCTAATTCACCCAAAGTGGAGGCTGACAGATTCACTGGCAAAGCAAAAAAGCAGCAAGATAAATTTGCTTGTGGAAGAGGGTGTTGATCTGGAGGAATTTACCAGGGCAGACTCCTGAGTATGAAACATGACTGGGAGTACTGTGTATCACAACATGCATACAAAGATTTCAGAGAATAATTATAAGGCTCTGAAATTGAGCTGCTACTCTTTGATTAGAAATGGACTTTCACAGTGAATTTAATAACCCCAGTGACAAAATTTATAGACTTCTATTACCACTAGTAAATATATTTAAATCGGAAAAAAGTTGTAAGGCATATAATTTTACCTTCTTTCTAAATTATATTCTCACTTCTAATGTTAGTATATGAACACATATGAAAACATGCTGAGGAGCAACGGGACAGTTAGCAAAAGGTGATGGAACGTGTATTAGCTCATTGGGTTAATTAGCAGCGTTCCTGACATAAAGATGAGCATACTGGCATTTCAAATAACTAAAATATTTTTTGAATGGTAGTTGGCATACAATCAGCTGCCCTGTGATCCTACACTTGATTAGCTGTCTGCCAGTGATTAGGTGTTCAACTCCAGCTTTGCCCAACTCAAATCAATGTTATGCAGAAAAGTTTTAGCGTTTGAAAGGGCAAACGTTTCAATGACATTAATAGTGATAAAGCACCTCAAGTGCGTTGAGTGGTGCACATGCCTAGAAATGTATTATGAGATCAGTTCACTTATCATAGCATTACTGTTTAATGTCATGAAATGATAAAGTGTAAAAACAAGAGTTGTTACAATTGGCTCAAGAACAGAAGAGATTAACCATCGTCTGGCGAGACAAATATAAAAATCCATTTTTGTGTAGGATCGTGTGAATATAAAACAGCTCTGAATCACTAGAAGTAGTAAAACCAAGGTTTTAAACAATCAGTTTTGAAAATATTAATGGTTCCCATTATAATGTTCTTCTGTTTAAAGTCTTTTTAATGAGAGCCCACTAAAAATAAACTTACATGAATAACTTCTCCCTAAAGTTATTCATGGGAGCATAGGGGGCAGTGTGCTTAAAAAGGGGCAGTGTGCTTAAAAAGATTTCTACAGAGTACACATTTTTAGATCCTTTGTTCAATTAATGGGTCATTTATGTTTACCCAGCAATGAAACCGCTTTCCTTCTTAGATATACCAAAACAATTACACATTAATATGTGAATATTAAGTTAAGTTTAGGCCTTTAACAGATATAAATTGTGAGATATCTTCTATTGAATGACATCAGGGAATAGGGATGTGAGTGATGCCATTTTTGGTTATTATTGGAATGCTTTGTTCTTTTATGATGTAGTCTGTATGACACCTGTAATAGTGTTAAGCAATGTTTTCATCAAAACCAAATGTGTGCCTTGTTGTACAAAACAAAGCACATTTGTGCTTTATTTTATTATATAATTCTCAGTGCAAATGTGTTCAAAGTCATTTAGATTGAAGTTGTACCTTAATTAGAATCCTAATAATTGCAAAGCTTGATGCAAAAAAAGAGAAGTTTTTCACACATTAGTAGGAACTTTTTCTTTTCCTGTTTTGTCCCCAGAGTAGATTTTGTTTTTACAAAACATGTTCTTGCCTTCTCATTTTCAGTATACCTCCAATATATTCTGACTCCCACTCTGTGTCTAATGGCCTTTAGTCATATCCATGCAGATACAGCAGCACAGGCCTCTTCCTGTCAGCACCCCTAATATACAAGCTAATTTAGGAAGCATCTACATGAACCATTTCGCCTACATAGAGACATCTATTTTATTCTTTCTTCCTCAGGTTGTCAACATACAGTTGAAAGCTGGATAACATAAGATAGGAGTCTTGAATAACTGGCTGCTCTTTTCCCAGAACCTTCCTCTGAATGGCCATAATGAGTCACCCTTTAAAGGATCATTTGCACCTGCATTTCTCATGAGAGCACCTCCTCTGTGGTGCAGGGATGGCTGAGTATCTTATTATCCAGGGAAGAATTGGGGGCTTTTGTCATGGATTTAAGAGGGCAATAGGGGAAAACCCTTAAAGGGACACCTAAAATATCCTCCCCCCCCATCCACCCCTACCAGTATAAGGCTTCTGCTCCCGGATGAAACTGCTCCTCAACTTTTGTGTGAGAAGAGAAACGTTTCCGTCCATATTTCCTCCAGTGCCTATGAAAGCCCCTGCATACTTTCACCCTGACTCTGTCACGCAGCATTGCTGGCCAGACTCACACCTGCCAACAGCTCTGATTCACAAAATGCTGGAGGAACTATAATTTAGTTCCATTCGAGGACATGGAGGTGGCTGCAAAACCGCAGGAAAAAAAAAACCCATCAGTCCGCACCCATTCTTTGTCATTTCTCTGGGTGGCAACTTACTTAAAGCTTCACAGAGGGCCTTCTCCACATCGGTCATCATTGTCTACATCCTATTTCTTTTACCTTTCCATTCATTTTTATGTGGCATTTGAGCTTTAAAATTAAATGTAGGCAAGAAATGTCAGTCTATCTTTTTCTCAGTTAGCTTACAAAGAGTGATCAGGTCATGCCAATACTCTTGAAAGTAACAGCTGTTACTGAAAGAAGAATCTGCTTAAAAATTAAACATCAGAAACAACCGGAAGAGGCAGAGAGAGTCTTTCAGAAGCTACAAAGGAGCTTGTGTTTTCTGAAAATGCATGGATTCTCTCTTCAGCTATCATGCAGCTTATAATATAACTTGCATGATAGTGTAGAGGAATGAGACCTCAGCTGATAACAGGAAGGCTGAAACTCCTTTCGCAAAGTTACTCTTCGGAAGAGTTCAATTCCATCTAGCATGGCACTCAGATTAATTGGTGAATGTTGGCACCCATGTGGATATCTCCCCTTTAAGGCAGAAGTCTACTTACTGCATAAAGTGTAGGCTTACGCTAAACATGCTAACCGTGCTGACCACTTATACATAGCCCTTTGTGATCACTGCCACAGATTTTGCTAAGATCATTTTCAATCATAATTTATCCAAATAACTTTTAATGCAGTATTGAACTGGAAGTTCTTTGCTAGACATCTAGTAGTAGTTCATACATTGGAGTACGAAGTATCACTGTTGACTTTTGCATTGATGGTTGTTTGACTTTTGTAATTAAAGAGGTGGTCTGTTTGGGTGTAACTTTGTTGTGAGCTATGAGGATAGAAAAGTCAACAACCTAACTGTCAGTTTAGCACAGATCCGGTGCAAACAAAGGTTTTCGGACAAAATCTGTCACTAAACTCTGATGGGTGCAGCTTCAATTTTACATCTGTATGCATCACAATTGATCAAGTGCCGGTACACAGTAATATGACAAGATAGAAATTATACTTTTCACTTTTTAAAAATAATCTCCAACCACCTTTTTTGTTTCATTTTGCTTCCAGGAGGATTTTACATGACTTATTTATTAAAGTTATCTGGAGCTGAAGTGGCCCATGCCTGCAGCCACTCCATATGCCTGTACTCAATTTGTCATGCAAAATCCTGCAAATCTGATTTTTGTCTTACAAGGCAGGTTCATCAGGTTCATCTCAAAGTTTGTGCTGAAGTGACAAACATTTCTAAACAAGTCCTGCATGTTTTAGAAGCCAAGGCTAATACTAGCAGAGACAGAAAAGCTGAGTTTGCAAAACTGAGCTAAAATAAAGACAGTTTGACCTTAAAAGTAAGTTCCCCTAAATATATCAACCCAAAGCTCTTTAAAGCTGCAGATATATTATACAGTCTGACGGAAAATGGATTGCACACAATTCATAGCTGTCGTCTGAGAACACACAGAGAGCTCAAACCCCAGACACACACCTATCTGAAACTATTATGCAAAGCGTGCTCTCCGAGCTTGTCTTATCTTGTATTTTACACATGCCCTCTTTAAAATGCAGCCTGTCATTAGACAAACGCATAAAAGTGGAGAAAAAGCTGAGTGGAGAAAATGTTAAACTCAGGTAGACAGAGAGTCAGCACCTGCAAAGCAGAGGCAGCTTGAAACAACTCAAAGTCAAGAGAACTCATTCGAATTCATCTAAAATTGAAATAATCAATGCTCTGTAATGAGTCCAGACATGACATTAAACAATGTGGAAGGTGAATGGAAGAGGGGAGGGGATTTTCCTGCAGATAATATTCATCTACAGCAACAACAGATCCACTTACCTGTGGGTTTGTTTTGTTCTTTATTTAACAATTTGAAAAAAATATTTCAATGTAACCACAAGCACCAAATTCCACACGATCGTTAATTATACAAAGACGTTTAACTAGAAACCCATGTTTCTTCCACAGGAGTTATAGCAGCCAGTGCTGTTAATTAAAGCCCCGGATTGATTCTACAAAGTCAGGAGTTTTATCGGTTTGCTGCTCTGCAAAATACAAGTGTGTGTCCACACCATGCAAAGAAAGAAAAGCATTAGCAATGTTCATAGAGAAGCAATTGCTTCCCATCAATGTAGAATCCATCACTCTACAGAAAGAAAGATTATCAGCCCAGGAATGGATGTCTCCGCAAATTTAACCCAATGCCAGATCAAACTGACCAAAAAGCCACAAGCTCTCCATCTCACATTCTGCAGGCCACAATGTGCATGTTAAACGTTAGCGTTCATAACAGGGCATTTAGAAAATGACTGAACAATTACGGGTTGGAAGGAAGATTTACCAGGAGAATACATGGCAGCATGACTTGGGTATGCAAAGTGCATCTGAATGAATCATAAGACCTCTGAGAAAAAAATTGGTTTTTGACAGAGAAAGACGAGTAGTAGTTTCAAACACAAATCCATCTCACACAAAAATGTGAAGACATTTGTGTGGCTGCTCAAGATTGAGATGGGGAAGTACAAGAACATAAAATTTCCAGAAAAAAAAAAAAATTAAAAAAATAAAAATAAAAAAATCAAGGTGCTGGAATGGCCCAGTCAAAGCCCTTAGTTCAACTTCACTAAGTCACTAAGTCCAAACTAGGATAACAGAGCCATTATCTGTTATTTCTTAAACTATGAGACCTTATTTCCACCACAAATCATGGTGTCATTACCATAGTATGTCGTTTACAATGAGAGGGCTAAGGACATAAGTTTAAGGAAATGTTAAGTAGATACTATAAAATCTAACTGTACAACATTCCACATATTATTTATTTACTGTAATATGCCTGTTTTTAAAGAAATAAAGTTGAGCAAAAAAGCTCAGAGTAACACTATACTTAAGAGACAAACACAAAGTAATGAGCAAGCACCCTGGGGATGTTGGCTAAGATAAAAAAAAAAAAAAAATGTTGGAGACTAAAAATAAAAGCCAATTTCTGAAGTCTGAGGGTGTAAATTACAATTTGCAGAGAATGATTCATTAGAACGCCCAGTGACATAACACATCCATGATGCTCAGGAAGGTATTGCATCTAAGAGATTACAAGTGTCAAGACTGCCCATCAGGAAATTAAATAAAAAGGTGTTACAATCAGTTTTAGAGGTTTTGATGGAGGGTTTGTACAATCCAGTTAAATTCAGACAGCTACACCACTAAACTCTCAGAAACATTCCCGAACTCAAAGTATCCAACCTCAAAACACAGGATATAAACTTCCGGAGTCAATCATTATAAAGTCTGCTGTTACCGCTGTGGCTTTTTTTTGTGCAACTGGTGGCTTCAATGGCTCTGTATTGGCCAGTACAAAACGTGTAAATGAAATTAGATTGGGCAAAGCAGGTATGAACAGTTAAGGAGCACTGCAGGCAGCAGGGTGACCATAAGAGTACATCCTGTTAAAAGCATCCAGGAGTTTAGTGCTCCAGTCAGATATGGTTTCTGTCTAAAGTTTCATAACATTGAGTGAGATGAAGAGTAATGAACTCTCAGAAGCACTGGAGCTTTGAACCGTTCATCGCGAGTGTAAAGGCCAGCAGGCAAGGTTTCACCGGACACAGTGAAGATCCTCCAACAGATTACAGGACTGAAAATCTCTAGGCAGACCTCGGCTATTCATGTCTTGCTTCAAAGAAGTCTGACCTTCCTGCAGTCTTTTAAAGTTGTTCAGGGAAGCAGCTTTCTGAAGGTCTTTCAGAGGGTTTCTTTGCATATTTTCACAACTTTACTCATTTTCAGCAAAGTTCTTGATGAGAAACTATTGAGGAATTGACTGGCGTTCATTTTTGAAGCAGTTTTATGCATTTTTTTTTTTTTTTTAGCTGTAATGATTCGAGAAGAAATTATGCTTATGCTATGGGGATTTTTAATCACTTCTAGACAATAAAATCAGACTAAACTTTTCATTTAATAAGTCAAGATAATCAGAATTATTAAAATTTCCCAAGAATAATTCAAATGACTATTTTAGACAGTGTTTTCTTTTTTCTTCACTTTCAGACATTTGCATTAATTTCTTTAGGATTTAGCAGGATACTCTTTTAAACTGAATAGCTTGTTTTAAAGGTTTGGTATATCACATCTCATTACAGTTTGGAGTAAGTTTAGTCCACTCCTCCAGCTACACTTTTCAGATTCCTCCTTTTAATCTCTGTCCACAAACATTGTATAGGACTGAGATCAGGGTAATGTGACGGACACACCAAAATTTTGACTTTGATAACCTTAAGCCACTATTGTCCATTTGGAAGATAGACTTGATCCCAAATCCGTTAATATCTTAAGATGTTGGTTCAATATTCAAACAATGTCCTTTCCTCATTATGCCGCCTAGTGCATAATGAGGAATTCTAGTTCTCCCTTGATCTAGAATTGCACTAGATCAAGGGAGAACTAGTGAATTCTGAACTTTGGCTAATTGCATCTCTAGTAACGTCTTGGCTCCTAAAAAAACGACGAAAGGGTAGAAAATAAATCCTGTTCTTAAGTCTTCTTCTGTTATACCTGACAAGTCAAAAACAAGACATTGGAAATCAGACAAACTCTAATATACTTTTTTTTATTTTTTTTTATCCGCTGTGGTTCATTATCTGTTGCCAAAAGTCCCATCTGAGGAAAAAATATGTTACTTAACATCTTTGACTCTTTTCTTTTCCCTACAGTGTTTTTTAGTACTTTGTCAGACATAGCTACACATCTTCCACATAAAAATAATAAACCTCTTTGTTCTCCTATAATGAAAGCACTTTTCCACTCAAAGCTCCTGCCAAGAGCTTATATCTTCATCTTCTCAGCCTCATAAGGGTTTGAGGTCAGAAACCTGCTGACGCACTGATATCCTGGATATTTTGGGCCAGCTGTAAAATTGCTACCAAACCTTAGAGGAACAGAAATGTAAACACACCAAGCCATGCTGATGTGCTGGTGTCAAAAAAAGCAGTCTTAGTCTCACAGAGTAGCTAAAATTGATGCTTTGACCTTTAAAGAGACAGTTTTCAGGCAGGTATCATGAAATCAAATTTATGCTCAACATTAAATATGAAGATAAGATCCAGTGTCCATCTTTTGCTTTTATTTAATGTACAAGTCCGTCATCAGGGAAGTTGCGAAAACATAACTAAAAGCAACAACAAGTGAACAAGCTGCTTATTTATCAAATGTATATCACCAAACCATATTAATCATCCACCCAAATAGTGATATGATGAATTTCTATTCAACATCATGAAAGTTTTCAAGTGAGGTCTTTGTTCTAGCTTGTTTAAAGATTGGTCAGCACCAATAACTCTTTATGCCGTCGACTCCCTTTCTTCAATCCCCGTCATGCATCAACAAACATTTTATGGTGTGATTATTGTGTTTTCTCCAAGCTTGCTACCTGCAACACTCTCATAGTCAAAGCACAGGGGAAAGCGCATCCACCTCAACTTTCTGCAGAAAGTTTCTAAACCTAATACAGAAAATTAGCTCAACATTAGTCTGTGTATGTCTTTAGCCATTGATATAATATTTTCTATGCAGGATTACTGGTTGTGATACTGTTTAAAGGTGACTTAAATATCACTGACTCGTTATTTCTCTTGCCTTTTTGTGTCTGTCCTTTATTCATGCGATACACTCGATTTTTTTGCAGGGGATTTATTGACTAGCTTGAAATACTTTACTTACTGGACATAAAGTGTGTCAAAACACACCTCTATTATGTTAAATGTACTAGATACATCAAACAGATTTTAAACAAACTGCTAAGAGTGGGTGCCTTAGACTTATTAATCACTTCAACAGAACAGTTTCTCTGAAAACAATCAATATGTGAGGCAACTCTGAGGCAACGTAAGCGTGTGCAAGAAACGGAGCATCTCTTTAGCTGGAGATTGATTCGATGTAGAAGCGAGATCTGTGTGTGTGTTTGTGGTCTTCTTGAGTGCGTCTCTTCCTGCAAGTAGAATTTGATTGAGAGGCAGTCCAAGTGCATTAAGTGTATTTTTTCACTTTTGTCAGAGTTGAGGGTTCTGTGCGAGACCGGACAGGACCTTGGGGCCTGTCCGTCTCCTCCTCACTAATCCATCACCGTTAAGTATCTGCTCCCCCCTGCAGCCTGCCATCCCTTCTCCCATCTACAGTGTTCCCAGAGCCAAGCACATGCTGATATGTCCACCTCGTCACACTTTCGACCTGGTGTTTCCCACAGTTCAAAGAGAGTCACGGTACCTTCTAGCGATAAGATGTATGAGAACGGTTCTCGGTATAGCATTATTTGAATATCAGATAAGATATTTAGTTATTTTCACTTACACAGATAAGAGTGCATCAGTTTATGAGAGAATAAACTTGATTAAACTAAAGAGACTTTTTAGGCAGCTGAAAAATCACTGCCAGCAAAAGTTATGAGAGGACTGGATAGTAAATAAAGTGTCATCTTTGCTTTGAGTTGTTTGTCAGAATCACACTTTTTCCTACATCGAAATATTGGTTTGAACAGAGTGTGAATGTAGAGAAAATGGCAATAATTCTACAGAATCATGATTGAAAACAAAAACAAAAAAAGCATCAGTCAGTCAATATTTTGGCTTTATCTTACAAATAAACTGGACTTCAGTAGGTTCTCAAGTTATTTAAATAAGGCAATGAATAATTTCCAATATCAAATTATTAACGTTTTTAAAAAGTATAATTTAATCATTTTCAATTCCTTTTGTTGTGACCAGAAACTATCATTAACAATATCTGGAAATGCCAGTTATACTGCTTACATGGAAGACAAATTTGTGGTTTTGGAAATATTTCAAGTCAAGAAAAATGCAAACGATCGTCATATGAGAATTTTCCATCAATAGCTGCTGGCCATGTTGTTCTGTCATCATTTTAAACAATTTTGGTCATTCTATACCAGTATATCAGACATATGCTAGAAACAATTTGTCTGAGATTCATTTATTATTACTTTACTGCAAAAAGAAAATTTAACTGATGTTTTATTAATACCATCCAATTTGAAAACTCCTCCGATATCCTTAGGGATAAATTTAAGAGGCACTCGCCTGAAATCAATAAAATTTCCAATAGTTTGGACAGTTATTTATCAAACTTGAACAGCACTGCGTCTAATCAATAATTATGATCAATTCAAGCAGCACCCACTATAGAGCACAGCTGGTCAATATTATAATACTAAACCTACATCAGTAGATTCACCACTATACATTTTGAGGAAAAATATACAAAGAGCGGATGTTCTAAAGCTGTGCTTACAAACTATGAACCCCATCCAGATCAAACAGTGTCTCTAATTGCTTCAATCTCTTGCCATTCAGCACATGAGACCTGGGCATCTCAAAGGAAATCAATAATGAATACTGTTTACAACACACCCTTCTCGCCTCACCGGGAGTTTAGCTGTGCAGAAAATGAGACCCAAAGAGTCGTGTGTCACAGAATAAGCCGATGATTCCCTCAGAAATCCTGTTGTAGGGTGGCATTTTATGCACAAAGATGTGCATCTCGTTAAGTACCAGTCAGTCAGAAATTGACACCGTCAGACATTTGCATTGCTCTGATTTTCTTCTTGTGTGAATTTCTCAGGGTGCAGGTTTGACAAGGAAACATAATTAAACTCGGTTCTGCTTCACTTCGTCTTCGACATTAAAATGCAATCAATCTACTTGCTAAATATGTACGCTTAATGGGATACGTTTAGTTTTATTTATTGGACTTCCTAAATATCGTAATGACTGAAAAATAAATCATCAGCATAATTGAGGTCTTATTTTCTTTTCTTGGGAAGAGCTGCAGGTCAGAGGTTAGTTACAAAGTAATTACAACTTTCATTGTTTTACTTTAAACTGCTTAGCTGGATTTAAAGATTATTGCCACAGACAGACGATAAGGCGTAAAAATGACAGTCGGTGTTATTATTAATTACCTCACAAGGGATAAAAAATTAATTGTTACAACTTAAGTCTGCAGAAATCTGCATGTGCAAGCTACAGTTAGCATCAGTGTTCTGGATCAGTGTGTCAATTTTGCATTCAGAATATGTTATAAATATATAACAAATACAATTCATCGCACCAGTTGTTGCTTCGAGTTACACTACACAAGTAAAGGAAGTTTCCTTAAAAAATTATTTTTTAGTTAAAGGCTTTGTTTCTGCTCATACATTGCCTGACCATTTTGATCCAAATGTTATCATTCATTTGTTGCCACATAACTCCGACATATGATTTGTTCAAGAGAAAAAAGAAGGTACATAGCTAGTAGGAAGGGACCCCACTTATATGCGGTTCAGTATTCACAAATTACTTAGTCGTAGAAGTTTCTGTGGAGCTCCAAATTTGCAAAAAATTTGCTATGTTCAAAAACTATTCTTCATACAACCAGTGTCCGAAGTCAGTCCTTGAGTGTCGGTATCCTGCATGTTTTAGTTCTCTGCCTGGTGGTGGTTTCTACCTCCTCAGCATGTCAATGTTCTGCAGAGGAATGCTAACGAGCCATGATTTGATCCAGGTGTGTTTAACCACAGAGAGAATAAAAACATGAAAGATGTCGGACCTCAAGGAATGAGTTTGGACACCCTGCCATAGATTGTATATTTATTCACTAGAGAAAAAAGGGGCACAAACGTCAAAAGGAGGGAAGCTGTTTTTGTTGTTGCCATGTTTTTGTTGTAAACATTTAATATTAACATAATTAATTTTTTTCTAAATGGGAATTTCCACCTTATAAAACCGACAAAAGAAAGTTTGGGTTTCCCACAGCCTCACAACATCTCAAACTTTGCTGTACATGCATTATTTAATGAAAGTGTCAGCAGTAAAAAAAAATATGATATGGCTATGAATAAGTCAGTACTACTCAAAACATGCACACTCACTGCACACTTGATAGGTACACCATGCTAGTGCCAAGTAGTACGCTCTTTTGGATTCATAAACACCTTAATTCTTTGTAATGTAGACTCAACAAGTTGTGGGGATGATTCCTCAGGGATTTTGGTGAAATTACAGCCTTCCAAGTATTGCAGATATGTCATCTGAACATCCATGATGAGAATCTGTTGTTCCACCACAAACCAAAGGTGCTCCATCAGGTTTAAATCCATCCATCTGAAAACTCAAATTACCCTACCTGAAAGTTTTAGAAGCCTGTTTTAGCCTAAGTTAACCACAACACAGTTGTTTTCATGGTGAATTTCTTTTGTTTCATTTTGGTTTTTGAGATGTTTAAAGTCTGCATGCCTGAGCTTGTTTCTTTCCACCAGTCCATTTATATATGCCATTGTTCATCACCTAGCAGTTCTTAGTCATCAGACTGATGCATGCACTCACTTGCATGTCAAAGATAAAAGCGTTTCACAATAAACTGAAGGCTAAATTAGAAAGAACACATTTGCGATTCTACAGCTTTGAACAATTATTCAGTTATGCTAAAGATTTAACCAAATTTACACCATCCTGAGTCCCACGGAAGAGAGAGGATTAGTGCTTCGCTTTGAGGACTGACTGTGCTATTTACTTTGAATAGCAACCAACTTTTTAGATTGCTGGGATTCTCTGGGTTTGGATGAAAATGTCATCCACTCATTTTGAAGTATCATCCAACTTTCTCCCACTTTTTTACTCATTGTTTTGTCTTTAAATAGTTTGGGTGCCTGCGAGATTTACAAGGTACTGCATCACAGTGGAAAGATTTTTTGATATAAAATTCATTTTCAAAAAATTAATTTGATGTTGATACATTAAAATAAGTTCAGTGTCTGCAGAATTAACATATATTTCACTCCGGGTGTTCAAATCTCCCTGTTTTGAGAATCCAAGTGTGACAAGTATGCTTCAACCCTGCCTCCTACATAGAATGGTTCTGGGCTTTGTGCCATCAGAACTGGGCTGATCTGGCTCTCCAGGGATCGTTGCTCAAGCTTGGAGGGTCAATGGCTTCGTCAGAGCTCTTGCTTTCCACACAAAGGATCAAATAAAAATCTAGAATTATGCTAGAGCTATAAAATTAGGTGTACTGTAAACATTGCAAGTAGACATTTCTTAAAGCAATCCGTTGTGACTGATGTGGGAAAAATTTAAATGTACAAACTTATCTAGGCAAAAACATAGAATAAATACATTACGAGGGGGGAATGTACAGTTTGAGAGCCTTGTAACTGGACAAAAACAATCACCCCAATTAACACCAACATGTGACTAACATTTCATGGATTTCAGGCTCATTTTTTCAGAGTCTATAAAGATTTGCTTCCGTTTTCAGTATTTACCAAAGTTAGAACAAAAAGCTAATGGTGTTGTTTAGAATTAATGGTTCCCATCAGTGAGTTCCTTATGGGACTGTTCAGTTCCTCTTAATTGACAGAAGTCTGGTCATGTGGCTAAGACATCTGATCTTAAGACATCTGATCTTGCTCTAGGTCACTTAAAAAAAAAAAAAAAAAAAAAAAAAAAAAATCAAAAATACTAAAAAAAAAATTTTTTTTGTTACACCAGTTGAGTTTTGTGTTACAGTAATTTTTTAAATTTAGTTTTTTTAAAAGAAGTACACATTTAACCTATAGGGATACACATCCTTAAAAAATGTGGTAAAAGTCTGCAGTGTTTTTGAGAAACCAGCTTTCAGTACATGCAGAAAAACTTAATTTAGGGTATCATGGGACGACCACACTTTGCCTAAATATCTTCTCTCTTTATGCATTTCTCAACCAAAGACGTAGTTCAAGGTGGAAACTTTGTGCACCAAACCAAAGCTTGGTTTTGAGCACTTCTCTGAAATACTTGCAAACAAACACCAAGCAGGGGTGAATAAAACATGAAAATTCCCCTGCAGCAATAACCAGACTCTCTTTGAATATTTTATATATATTAGGTGGAGCAAACATGATTTTGCTTTAAAACAGGTAAGATCAAAACTTTACTGATCTCCCTGAAGTTTTTACAGCGATGCATCAACGAGGTGGAAAGGCAAATTCAAAAACTCCACAATATCCACAAGTGCTTGAAAAGTTCACTGTAGTTTAAAAAAAAGGTGATATAAAGCATGACCTGTGAAAACAGAGGAAGAGGAGTCCTGAAGCTGAAAAACTATTGTACATGCACCAACTTCACACCAGTTCACTTGCAGAAGAAGAGAGAATGTGCTGGAGGCAAGTAAAGAAAAAAAACAAAACTTTCTGGTTCAGTTACTCTGGGACATACAGGATGGATGCAGTGCAGTCCATCCGAGGTGAGGCAGAGTTCTGACACCATAATTTGTGTTTTGATCATTTCCAATACATAGCGGTGAACCACTAAAGATTTGTCAGTGTCAGAAGATTATAATGATACCATAAAGGCTGCAACTTCTGCAATCGTTCACCCGTTTCTAGAATATTGGAAGAACAAATCTGTCCTTAAAAAAAAAAATAAAATAAAAAAAAAGCCAAGGACTTTAGTTTGACAGGAAAATAATTGCTGCATTAGCATACCATCTCATGTTGGCAAAGGAACAATAGATCAACCTCAACCATTGTGTTTGGTCTCTCTCCAGATGTAGCAGTCATATTTTGCAGAAAATGCCACTCATCCTTCTTTTTGCTTGACCTTCCTTCATTCTTTGACACAAAACCTGACATAAAAAAAAAAAAAGAAATGGAAGAATCAAAGCCATTGATTGGATTGCAAGGAGAAAAGCAATATGATTCTGAGGAAGGATCCAATTAAAGCCCTTTCAAACTAGTAAAGCTAATAAATCTGCTGCAGTAATATTGTTTTGGATCAGCGAGTTTCTATAGGACTTTACCTGCTACCAGCCACTAGAAGTTTGTTTCTACATACCTGTCCCAAGCCTGAGCCAAGAAATGACACTCATTTACTGAGCCCATTGGGGCACCAGAGTGCCTCGGAAAAGCATTATTACCCATCTGATCAACCATATCCATCATAAATCAATCATGTTAAAACCACTATCTAGAATTCAGATGAAAAATGAGAATCGAAATCCACCAAGAAAACTGCCAAAGTGTAACTAATGGTGGGGATTGAAATGAACCCATTTCAATCTCCTCACCACAGTCCATCCATTGTGTTAAAGGCACAATTTCCCCATCTGATTGTGATGCTTTATGTCTCCTCAGGTCAACAAGGAATCAAGCTTTAAAGCAGAATATTTCCTCAGAGTCAAGTACTATATACTATTCACTCTTTATAACATTTTATGATGCATAGAAATCACATAGAGTCATGACAATTGCAATGCCAATACCTTCCTGGGAGCCTCCTACTTCTACTCCTCTAAAAAGAATGATTTCTTACATGTTGGTTCAATTTGCAGCACTGCCAGCAAAGCAAATAATGAAAGAATAGCTTTTTAAATTCAGAAGGGCATAAATTAATAGCCCAAGTACTTGCAACTGGGAGTCGTTCTACAGTGTTACATAGCCAAACAAGAAAAGCTCATTTCTATTATTTAACTTATATTTAAGCAATTTTTTTTACTTCACTATACTGATGGTTACAATGTTAACTGTTATATTTTCATTTTCTTTGTGCTTTCAGTGTTCAAGGGTTTTAATATGATAAAAATAAATTGCTTTTCTTGACTTTCCAAGACTACATAGGAACAATAAAAAAAATCTTGTTGGTTCATGCCTCTGCAAATTATGAGTCAAAGTAAAGCAAAACAAGGCGACTAGCATGATGGCATCAAAGTTATGTGACCCTGAGAGCAAAAAAGCATCTCAAAAGTCTCCAAATGCTGATACAGGTTTGTTTTCACTTTTAGTAGAAGACACTAGTAATAAAAATACCACAGCTAAATGAGTTATCTCTACTAGAAATGGTTACTAGTGTGAAGAGAGTGTCAAATTTTTATATGATGTTAAAAAAAAAAATTAAAATCTGAAAGTTAGGCTGCTCTTCTCTCTCAGGCAGGCATCTTAAGTTTGCAAAAGAAATCAGATCCAAACTAATAAAATACCTTTTCCAAAAATCCTATTTTGTATTTGTGATGTAGCATCTACATGCAGGTGACGTTCACTGACATAAAAACAAGCTACAGTACCCCTGTAAAACACTGCTGAAGTTTTCCAGAGCCTCAGAAAAGATGTCTGGTGACAAACAAAAGCCTTCAAACATGCAGAAAAGGGAAATGGGAGAAGTGGAAAGAAATAAAGGTCAGACATAAACAAGGCATCTGTAGGAAACTCGGCATTCCTGACAACAGTGTAGGATGTGAAGCGTGGGCTGTGTTTGCCTGCAACCATTTCAATGAACGTCTCAGCTGTTTCTGTTTATTTATGGCAATGTGAAAGATGATGGGTGGAAAAAACAAAGGATACATTTCACACTTCGACAAATATTTAGCCAGAGCTGGTATAAATGAATATTCATTTCAGAGTGGCCAAGTTAAAGTCCAGATCTAAATTCAATTAAAAGGTTTTGGCATGGCTTAACAGTTAACGTTTAAAGTTGTTTTCCATAAAATCTGACAGAATGTCATCTGATTTGGAAAGAAGAATGGGATGGAAAAAATTTGTAAATATGGAAAGCTTTTAGAGGTAAAGGGATGCAGCAAAAGGTGGTTCAATACAGTGTTGACTCAGAAGAGAAGAATACAAATTCACACTACATGGTTACATTTTTTCTTCTAAAATCCCAGCTCAAGATGTGTAAACAAGCTTTAGGATTGAACTGAGGAGATTTTCTCAAATGTCCATCATCCTGATCCAGCTTCTTTTGTTTCAGTTCCACTTGTTTTCAACTTTTAAAAACACATCTTTAGCAGGGGCACAAAATAATGTTTAGACAACTGTCTGTGACATGACAGCGAAGAGCATACTCAAGATGGGGAAAAAAGAAGATGAGGAAAAAAAATAAATACATTTCACCAAATTGTAGGAGCCAATCCTGAGCAAACAATAATTGACCACAGCAACAATCTTTTTAGTGATGCTGCTCCATTAGGACAGTCACCATCAACACACGAGGTCGAACTTCCTCAGTCTATCAATCTGGGGTCTGAGTGGGACATTCAGTGTTGGGGCCTTTCATTACCATCCTGTCAACATGATTGCAGCCTCATAGCATGCTCAGTGTGCCTCCTGTCATGTCTCAACAGGGTCTTGTAATTGCAAGTCTGCCACTAGACATAAACACCCCGAGGAAGAAGCACAGAAACCCACATGTCACACGATTCACGCTACCTGCATGCTTGTGTGTTGTAGAGATCAGATATGAGGCTTTCAGGCATGTTCAGGCAAAAACTGGGACTTAAAAAGTGAATGTTTAAAATCAACATGTGGTTAAAACAGTGCTTAAAGAAGCCATTTGTCAAAACTATATATTCAATAAGCAGTCAATCCTCTGGCAGCTCAGAACCACAGCATTTAGATGTATTCATACGTGTACACTTGTAGCATTTACTAATTTATGGTTCTGAATGTTCAGTTCTGGTTTCACAGCTCGTCTCAGACAGCAGGAAAAGGATTGTAGTTAAAATGAAAAATAAATAAAACCTTACCACTATGGATTCTTGACATATGTTGGACCATCTCAACTGATCACTTATAGTAATGCAGTGTCTCACAAGCACTGTAAGAGTATGTCAAGGTTTATACCAAAAGCTCTAAGCTTTTATGCCAAAGCCTCAAAAACTGTTTTTTTTTTGTTGTTTTTTTCCCCTTTCATATCTAAATGAACATCAGCCTTTGTTATTGTCAAAATGGCATAAAGGGATTTGGTTGTTGCTTTTTTAACCTCAAAGCCTTTGTGTAGGTTGGCTGGTTGCATTTGTTTAATTTCTGCCAGGAGGCCTGGAAGCACAAAGTAAACATTTGTTGGTAACTCCAGCTCACAAGCTAATCCAGTTAAGATGTACTTTGACATTTTTCATTCAACCAGTTCAACTTCATTACAAACTTAGAAGAAAAAAAAAAATACATTTATTTAGTCTGAACATTCTATAATTACATTTTTAAATTATTTTCCTTTTACTCAGCAGGGTTGTAAACTTTTATGTGGCATTGGGTCTCCCGAGCTCATTGTGTGACAAATTTGTAAAGAAAAGTTATAACAGTTAAATCCAAATATCAATTGTACATTTTCTGTGGAAAATTAATACATTTATGAGGCTCCTGAACACTCTGACCTAAATAATTCCAAGCTTTTTTCCCTCAAATCCCTGCTGCTGATTTTAATTAGTTTCTCCTCAAATTCCAACATAAAAATATCCATTTTATATTAAGACAAGCTGTAGATGAACATAGTAGTACAAATGTTAATTATTTCCCCTGACTGACAGGTTTTTAATAAAACACCACCATAAACGTAATCAGATGGTCGGCGATATTTTCTGGGAGTGGATAACTGCACAACTCACTTAGGGAACAAAATTGTTTCAAGACAAAAGAACAAATCAGCTTTTTCTTCACTTCTTATGAACATGAGGAAGTGAAACTTTTTAGCAATACTTAAAAAATGTTTACATTAAGGATTGTAAACATTAAGGAGCTATGAACATTGATTGCTTATTATACTCCAATCACACTACTACCTTATGGTGCCATCTGCTTTGCTACTTTTTGGTGTCTTAAGCAAATAATGTTTTTATGTAGATTTTGTGAATTTTGGGTACTGGAGAAAATGTAATTTTATCTGTAGCCAAGCCAGGCAAATTTTGACATGTCAAAAAATGTACAGAAAAAAAAAAGTTCAATCCATGCCTCAATGCTCAATTTCCATTTTTTGTGAAATCAGTGTGAACCGCAGACAACCTAAAAGTATCCCGCATGCGCAGTAGAGGACGCAACGACATTACACATATAGAGCATGGCAACTAATGATTATTGACTCTGCACTGAACTTTCAGTACAAAATGGGGTGGAAATAATTAAATATATATACAGACACAAATAAGATATGATGTTGCAGCAAAAGTGGCCAAGATGAGGAGTAACATGATGAACTTTATCCAGTAAAGCTCTAAATTGAGGTTTAAGTCCTGCAGCTCATGGTGCAGCAACATATGAAGTCGTCAAGGGGAACAGGTTTAGATCGGAGAATCCTTAGCAGAGAATAAAGAGGACAAAGGCTTGTGTTTGGCTTTCTGTTAATCATGTTATGCATTATTATGGCTGTTTATTACAAAAAAGCAGCATTTTTTTCCCTTACCTCAAACATCAGTGTAATTTTAATACAATCCCGCACAAGTATTACTGCTCATTTCCCATTTCTTCCCTATTGATTTGAAGACATTTAATCTGCTGGACTGACAGCAGATGAAGGATTGCTCTTGCAAACACTGGGATCAAATGACTGAATACCGAGACAACACCAGAGAGTCCATTACTCAGCTCACATTCAAAAATAGGGCATGATGAGAAATGATCATTAGGAACTGGGTGGGACGAGGAAGGAGATATTGGAGAATGTGAAAAACGGATACAACTGAACAAGGGATGAAGAACAAAGCTGGCATTCATTTTCAAGAGGTCATGAAAATAGCCTCCTCAGTGATGGTGCAAGCAGCAGCATTAGATGTATTTTGCAGTGATTTGTTTGGCAGTCAAGGAAAAGAAGAAATAGCAGAGCTGGAATATAAAGAAGTATTGCAAAAACACCCCCAATAAATTTGTAAAATCCCAATATAACACACAGATGTTTGTGATGGGATAAAAAATAAAAAAAATGGAAGAATAATTCACAGCATTAATTTGTTTTACAAGCATGCCTGCAGAGCTGACTCTAATCTTTATTCTCTAGTCTTAATGCATGTGAAATATTGACAAGAACTAGCTGAAAATTAGACAGATCACGAATAGCTTCATATACCATGTACACACAAACACCCACACCTGCATTCACTTTATACACACAGCTGCTTTCAGACAAAACAGCCATATATCCCCAGAGCTTTTAATAAACCCTCTGACTCATCTCATTCAGGCATATTCACCATGACCAGAGCTAATGTTTGCATAGGAAGCAGTATGTAAAGAGATGATCTAACCTGATGCAGCATGTTGCTCTGCACCTGCTCAGACAAAAGAAACCTCCAGGTAGAAAGCATAAAAACACCCAGCCATTATTTAGGAAGTATTTTTGAGAGTTCTTTTCAGTACAATTGTGTCTCAGCTGCTCCACAATTTATGTCCAATAGCTAATACATGCCAAATCAATGTTATTTAATTTTTTATTATTTAGTAGCTTTAGCATTTGCAGAAAAAAAACAAAAAAAAAAAAAAAAACATCTGTTAGGAAGACAGCTGGGGCTGGCTTTGTTTGAGAGTTGCAGGAAATTGATAATAGTGACTTTTATAAACAGTCACATATAAAAATATGACATATTATAAAAACTTTTTTTTTTGTCTGGCTTGTAGGGGAAATAAGGACATGAAATAAGGAATGTGCCTTCATGTTTAGGATCTTCAAGCATAGATCAGTGCAGCTCTCCAGGGAGAACTAATATCATGCATGACCAGCAGATTTTCCTGACAAGGCAATCTTTTATCTGTGTAAAGCAAACGAGGAATATTTATCGGTTTGCAGATGTCAAAGCAAATCTAGCTCTGATTTGTTATTTATGGCTAAAATAAATATGATCTGATGAAGTTGAGTTGGCAGAGAGCAGGACTTCGTAGCTATGACGCAGAATATATTGGCACATTGCACTATGTGTGATTTCAGAAACATTCAGGTAAATCTTGAGCCTGCCAGATTCTGATTTGTATTAAAGTGAAAATCCGTGGCTAGATACATAGCAAGGAATGAAGACAGATGGAAGGGATGTAAAACAAAAAATAGAAGGTGGAAGGACAAGGCGGTAGGACCAAAGGAGGGTAGGAAGAACAATAGCAAAAAAAAGAAAGGAAGAAAAATAACTGGAAACAAGAAAGGAAATACAAGTAGAACACAAGAAAAGAAGAAATGAACAGAAATAAGAAGGGAGGATGAACAAAAATATGAGAGAGAAAGACAAGAATGAAAGAAAGAAAAAAAAAAAACAAGAGGAGTTTACAACATTAAGACAATGAAATTAGTAAGTTGGGAAATTAAAATATTTCTTTTACCATTATCTTCCTTTTTCATATTTATTTACACCTGGAAAACACCAAAATCAAACTCCATACTTTTCTACTGTTATTTTTTTAAGTATTTGTGTAATGACCTTCAGTGCTTCAGACCTTTGTTTTGTGTTCTTGCTTTTTATCCAATATTGTTTTTAGCCTCTCAGGGTCTTTGCACTTTATTTACCCTGGAGATATTTTTTTCTATTATTTAACACTTTCTGGTTTCATTAATATCAAAGCTTTTATTCAGGTGGCACAAATATTGCTTTAGAACACCGATTTCGGTTCTACATTCTGTTTAACTGCTCACTCCAATTTCCTTGCCATATTACCGAGAGGTTCTTGAGGAAAGCAGACAAAAGTGTTTTCTAGGGAGTCAATTACGGCTACGTGATACGTCCTCTCACTGCATAACAAACATTGTTTTTCACTTTCTCCTCGAGCTCAGGGAGTCCCGGAGAGATGACAACGTACTTCAGCAGAATTGGCCCAGATCACAAAAGCATTCATTTTCAGTGACACTCATTGAGCAAACATGACATGCTCAGAAATGAGAGAAAAGGGAAGGAAACTATTGAGTGCTGCCCTCCCACTTTCTCATGCTGCACCCAAACTGTCATTTCTGTGTAAGAGAAGAGGGTTGGGAAAAAAAATGCAAAACACATCCTCAATACCCGCAACAAAAATGGTTATCTACTAAAGCATTCAGAACAAAACTTTCATAGACTTAGTTCGACACTCAAACAACCATACCATAATTTCTGATCTGCTGTTGATTCTTTTAAAAGATCTGTTGTTGCCTTCTGAATCCTAAAATGCGTGCATACACCCCATGCTTCTGTTGATATGACGATGCAAAATTTCTTAGGACTGTGTCAGACAACACAATTAAGACCCCAGGTTCTTGTTACCTGGGCAGAAAAGGGGGACTGCTACCTGGTGTTTTCCTTTTACACTGCAGGCACACAAAGGCGGTTTGTACACCTTGCAATTCATCAACGCAGAGGCTCAAAGCGAGCTTTTGTACCCTTCTCTGTGCTGAGCTGAGGGAACGACTCTCTGCAAGAAAACACGGGCAAAGCAACAGAAACGTGAAAGAATCTACAGAAGATTTTTACCTGTTGTCCGTTTCTCGGTTGAACTTTTGGTTTACAAAACTAGGTTTTACCAAGAATATGTGTATTATTGTTTTTATGTTATGCAATAATGTAGAACAGTTGAGGGAAAAATATATTTCACATAAATAAAATAGTGGCATGCTGCTGTATTGTGCCCCCTTTTCTCCGAGACTGCTAATAAAATCCATGGAAACCAATTTGTTGCAGAAGGAGGGCTAGTAATCAGGGAAAGTCAATCGGTAACTCTGAAAGAGCAGCACAGATCTACAGCTCAGGTGGAAGAATATGTTCACTCAAGCACTCATTGTAGAGGGTCAACAAGAAAACCATGGTGAAAAAACAAATATTTATCTTTAAATCCAATGTGGTTGATGAAACACTAAAATATCACTCTGACAGATAAACACAGTGGTGGAAGCATTATACTGTGGGCCTGCCTTTCTTCAGCAGGACGGGAAAGCTGGACAGAGTTGGGAGCATGGATGGAGCTAAACATATGAGATTGTACTTTGAGATTGGTCAAAGTATGAATACTTTGACCAATTTAAAATTTGCAAGACTGTAGAAACTAATTTTCTTTACAGTTTTACATAATTTACCTGAAATTTAAATATATCGACCATCTAATTAGCGAGAATTTGATTTCAAAGATGTCTGTAAAGATTGGCATGCAGGAAGCCTGAAGCCCAGGGAGTTTGACTTCAATGAGTATCTTGAACAGACGGTGTGCAAAACTCATAGTTTGGGGTTGTTTTCCACCTGCCATAAATACATGGTGCAAGAATGATGAAAATACAGAAATGCGGTGCAACCGACCCCACTGCGCTCGGCCCGCCAAGTGGCCTCCTGTTTACAGTTTCACCATGAATGCAGAGCAAAGTTGGGAGAACAGCTGGGACAAGCTCATCCAAGAGTGTGTTCTAAGCATCCCCTCTGGGGCTTCCAGAGGTTTCTGGGGGGGGGGGGGGGGGGGGTTTCAGAGAAATCTTTGAAGTTCCCATACCTGGCAGCCCTGATTCCTTAGGGGTGATTGGTTGACCACCTTTGCAGATGTGGTAAAAATTTAAAAA
>CAEGAD010063516.1:0-13416 GCA_903067055.1 Poeciliopsis paucimaculata
TACATATCTATATATCGCTATTGATATATAGATATAGATATATATATCTATATATCTATATAGGAAGGGACATATTGTTTCCCTTCCTCTTGAAAGTTATGCATTGTTTTGTGTTGGTCTGCAAACTGAAACTCCAATACAAGACAACATAATTCAGAGCTGGAGCTAAAACACACTCATTCGTGTTGTTCTAATTAAAATGTCATTTTCAGCTATCAGTTAATAGTTTGGTGGTATGTGGACTGTAGCCTGTTTTCATTGTTTCAAATATACAGAAGCTTCAATGTTTATAGATAAAATAACTATACACAGTAATGGATTCGTCATGCGCTGATCTTAGGTTAACCTGTTCATTACTCTGAATTCCTGAAGAAAAGATTGTCTCCTCTAAATAATGTTTACTGAAGCTGCTGGGGATCGAACTCATCTGCAGTGAGACTCATGTTACAAGAGGATAGCTACAGATTTAAAGAACTGCCATAATTTATTCATATTCTTAAAACCCATATCCAGTCTGCAGCCCCATGGGCCCATGTGCTAGTGTGTGAGAACTAACTCAGAGCTTATTATGCATTTATTTATTACATTTGTTGAGCAGAAAGTTTGCAGCTTGCAGATCCCCAAATGTCCCCAGATTACTCACAAATATTCAATCAACTGCAAACAGAAAAAGGAAGAAAAATCCTCAGTCAAAACACAAGTTTCCATTTGGTGTTAACTGTAAACAGTATGTAAAATGGTAACTCGTTCCTGTGTCATATCCTTGAAATATTGCTATGCTTTATTGCACTTAGTTTGATTAAAGTTTAGGTAATATGCTTTTTTAGCTGTTTGTGAAAGTGTTCTGAGAGGGAAAGAGAAATAAATATATATCATCTCCATTTTAACACCTAAAACCTTTTATCATCAACATAAACATTTACTTAACATCGGATAAAACTACAGCATCAAGTTTTAAGCCATGCTTGTCTGTTTTCACTAATGGATATAGACAATGCAGAGCAGCTGATGTATTTGTTGTTATCCTTGGGTACGTTTTTAAATTTAGACACTTTTCATCAAACTTCCCAACTTGTCTGGATCTGTATAAAACTAGCATGTAGAACACCTTGAAATGTTCTTATTTTCTTTAATAAAAAAAAGTACCTTATTTCTCAAAAAGCTCCCAGTTTTTAGGTTTTAAGCAAAGAAACATAATGTGGTCTCCACAGGCTGCCACATATTTTTCATAACAATAATAATGAGGTCAATTGATTGGTTCAGTTGTTTATTGGCAGATTGTTATACTCTTAGCTCAAAAGTATAACTGCATTCTTGGCAAGTTATTATTATTATTATGGTATTTAAATGAACACAAACCATCATGTTTGCTGCTGTTTCATTATGAATTGCTACATTTATATTAATCATTCTTTGACAAGTCTGTAAATGTATTCCAACTGTTTTCACAGTGGTGACCTGTCCTACTCCACCGTCCATCCCCAACGGGCTGCTGGAGGGCTCCGTCCTGGAGTGGGGGTCCAGTGTAAGTTATGGCTGCCTACCTGGGTATGAACTCTCCTTCCCTGCTGTGCTTACCTGCACAGGAAACGGCACGTGGAGCGGAGACCTGCCTCAGTGCTTGCGTAAGTTGCTCTTTTCTGCCTTAATTTCTACCTACTAACAGGCTAGTTATGACAGTAATTACAGAAATCGGCAGAATACATTTCTTTGTGTAAAGATTGAGAGTGTGTGAGTAGGAGTTCTGCCTGGAAATGTTCTTTTTTTTTTTCTCCATTTAATTGAACTCAGTCAGAAAAAAGCAAACTTTTTGTATTCCATCATACACATGAAACAAGCAGATCCATGTGTATGATAAAAGTAATGCAAAATAAAAGAAAAGGACTGTGTTTTACCTTGTGTACTGCGTTTGACCGAAATTACCAACCTTTCTTTTTCTCATATAAAAGTGGAATCAGGACTACAGAAGTGCAGTCAGCAAAAGTCATTCTGTTCTTCATTTGTCACTTGGGAATTTTTGACATAGAAGGTAACATTTTATTTGTCCCTCGTCAGCAGTACACAGCTCCTGCATTTTTAATATATTGTGTTGCTTATCTCAGTCATTGCTTTAGCATTGCACACCTTTTTATAAGAACGCATTAAACTGCTTGCAATTTTCAATGATTTGTTTTTCTAATTAATGAAAGTGTTGTAATTCATGAATAATAAATATAAGTCAGATATGAAGCAAGAGGACAAGCTGAATAAGCTAAGCTGTAATTTCCAAGGAATCTAAAAGTCAGAAATCTATATTTTTCGTGTCGCTGTTTCTCTTTGTTTCCTTATGTTTTTTAAGCAAGTTTTTGATCTGCTAAAGAATATATGAATTCACAAATGTTCGTAGTAAAAAGTGAACATTTTGCCATTACTACATAGAATAAATTCTCTAATTTATATGTAGATTAAAAAGAAGTGAACTGCCCTCTACCCTCAGGGTGAGAGCTGCAGTGTTGATGGAGATGATGATCTGAGCAGACTCATGACTGAATTTCCTTATTCTTCCTACTCCATTAATATCTTCTCAGGGATGTCTTTGCAAGTGTACTAATAACCTCAGTTATGCATGATTGCTCAAACAGTGTCTCACTGCCATCTGAATCAGTCATGCAATGTGTCACAAAGAAGTGAAATATTAAGTGGTAAAGTACTTACATGCATTTGTTTCTCTCAGTGTTAGGACTCTTGAATGTTGATCACAAATGAAATCTCACTTATCTAAACACGAACAACACCAAGATGTTGCTTTTAAATGACTCAGGCATCACAGCGTCAGCTGCAGTTGGGGGCTGTCTGTTGTTTGTTCATGTCAAGTTCACAGCAGTACAGACTTAAAGCAATTTGAATTTTGTTTTGATTGATATTGCATAGAGTTAACTAATATAGTTTGCCTTAATGAGTTACAGTAGTTTGACTTTCAGATGAAGACAGTGAGGTAAACAGCTTTGTTGTTTTCCAGTAGCTGTCATTAAATAACAACAAATCAAAAAGTGTCAGACTGTGACAGAAGTTGATGAATGTTGGTGCATCCATAGAAGCAAGCACATTCCCACGAGGGAGCTTTTAAGACACAGATAACAGATTGCTTTTGTTGTTGCACAGCAGCTAGACGCACTATACCTTACAGTATGTTGCAATTTGCTCATGTGTGGCGCTTTGGAAAACAAATGGATACCATTTTAGGTTTGTCATGCTTTGGCAACAAAGTTAAACCTGTTAGTTGAATTTTATGTGGTAGCCCAAAGCAAAGTAGTAGAGGTAACTATAGCTAGGACAACTAATTGTATTACATTCCACAGATCTGCCCTGTTTAAGAAAAACAAACAAAGCTATTGATGAAAGACAGTAGGGAATGGTCTAAGTTGATTTGACAAAATATAGGTGCTAAACACAAGGCAATCCTTAACAGTTTCTGGTGTTAGTGAAAACTTTTGGAGAGCTGTGAAAGCACATATTCCTAACGAGTAGCAGGTGCCTCTGTTGGCGCCTTCGCAGTCCCAGTGCTGAGTCTCATCGTCCCTTCTCAACCAGAGCCAGAACGGCTCCCTCAGGATCAACCGTACAAATGAATCTTGCAGGTGCAGAGCTGCTATTGGCTGAAGCCCTTAATGTCAGAGGGAGATCTTTGTCTGAAACAAATCACTCCTCTAAAACAATTACTGAACTTCTAACATGACTCAAGTTGGTTTGGTGAGGGGTTCATCTAAAAGTTGCAGGACTGGACTTGAGCACCGCTGATCTACAGCATCAACTCTTAATAAAATGAACGTAAATTTGTGGTTCTTTTGTTACACAATTTAAATAGCTGAAAAGCTGTGAAGGTGAACAATGCAGCTCAGAGTGCAATGTGTTGTCTGATTAATATATTAATTTGCACAATCCAAGTTACTGATGTCCAGATTTGTCTTTTAGAAAAGCCTTGTGTTTACATTCAGCTGCCCAGGTGTCTGTTCTCTTGCCTGCTTTAGCCAAACTTGTCATCTGGTCATATAATAGATAAGTTTCCACTTGGTAGATACAACATGTCCAGACACTGTCCACCTCAATTATGATGAGCAGTGACATCCCTCAACACACTGCAATCATTTTTCCACATGAGCACCTTCTGAACAACCTCCTGCGGCGACGTGAGCAAGCAACCTTTTCTGTCCCTGTCTGCTGCTTAGTGTGTCTGTTTTTTAACCCAGTAATTACATTTAATAGCTGCACCGGTAATAACACAGATGCAGGTTTTGACAGTTGTTCCCAGCTGACACAAAATGAGTGACTACACATTAAATATCACTGCGCCCAGTAACCAAGTTTCTGTGAAGAACTTGACTCCTCTGCTGCATACATAATGTGGCAAAGAGGTGATGAATCACTTTAGTTTTGCACAAGCAAAACACATAAGAATGGAAGCAGGGAACACGGGGATAAAAAACGCTGATTGTATGTGGTGTGGACAAAGTTATTTTCTATGTATTAGAATGTCAGCAAAGCACCATCTGCGCCAGTCTCAGGTGAAGAATGGAGGCGAGCTAAATCCTTGTTATTAATGTTGACTGTGCATAATGACTATACTCTGTGCATTTTGTGTTCCATTATAAACACACACATTTGTCATGGAAAGCCTGCAAAAGCACTGAGGTTAAATCTTTTTTTTTAGATTCTGAACTTAACATAAAAATCCATAAGTAGTGGATATGAACTATGAAATAGTTGGAAAGTTATATTAATGTAAATATTAGTTTAAGACATATGACCCCCCAAAATCCAACAAACCACTAATAGCATGAATAAGCAGATTTTCATTTTACATTGAAGATTTTTGCTGGAAAATTTAACCTGACAATTTTATTGATGTTTCTGTTTGAGCAAAAACATTTTTTAAAGTCGCAGCTTTGCTTTTTCTTTCGTGCCCATACCTCGCACAGCAAGCCTGCATCACTGAGTATTTCACTTATGATTGTAATTCATTTTCACCTCAGCGCATTTAAATACAGCTCAGCAAAACTGTGAGATTCTGCAAACACAAATCTTTACTCGGAATTCGCAGCCAAACAGGATTAAGATGCATGTTCATGCTCCTACCAGCACATAGGGAAGAGCTAAATTCAGTGTTTGAGAATGCCAGTTTTTAGTTGTCTGCAGGGATAAGTCTGTGATCCCAACTTTGAATCTCTGAATCTGGCCTCTGCATACTGATGACTTCAAAGCATTGATAATTCATCAAGGAAGAGGAAAGGCAGTGAGAGAGAGAGAGAGAGAGGGAGGGCAAGAGAGAGATAGAGAGAGACAGACAGAAAAGTTTGACGTGTCTCCATCTCACCCTTTCTACACACATTCGTACACGCCTACACACTGGCACATTAAATATGCTGAGCTTGGTTTGGCTTGGGGCCATTTTTCTTATATATCCATAAAACAGAACATTATTTTCCTGTGGTTTGAGGTTTATGACTGATGTGCATGTCACCTGTTTGGCCTGCATCGTCAACACTCCAAGAAATACGAACAGAATACTAAGCTTTACGGTGCCATTTGAGATGGGACAAGAATTGTTTTCAGATCTGTCCAGAGGTTTGCATATTTCTCTTGCCATCCCAGAAGAGCCAGTCAGACTCAGGACTTGAAGCACAATGCAGGGTCTTAGTGCTTCAATATTCATTTTCCAGGGGAGCATATTGTGCTGGATAAGAAGACGTTTGAGATATTTTCAGTTTAAAGTTTACCCAGCCATTCTTGCACTGCGTGGATTTTAATCTCTCTTCCTAGATATCGGTTGTATCATGGATTGGTTGTGGGAAGACCCTGTTAGTTCATGAGTTGTAGGAGAAATACAAGGAGGAACTTATCTCTGTCAGCAGACCTCCATGCAGCAGCACATGTCAGGTCTGGAGTAGCAGCTGCCTCATTATTAGCGTGATCCTGCGGTGCTCTGGCTGCGTGACTGGGTGCTTTGACTCTCTCCCTCCCCTCTGCTCTCTCTCCCACCTACACCAAGCATATCAGAACCACCGACAGCTAACAAGCAACATATACTGATCACTGGGGTCATTGGGGAGTGATGGATGGATAAAATAAGGGGATGAATAGAAAGAGGCATTTGGAAGACCAGAGGATGGCTCACTTGTCCTACCATCAAACCCATTCAGCCTAAACTATTTGAGCCACTTTTATTTGATGTCTATAAGCAATAAATTGACAGAGGAGCAGTGGAAATCCATCAGGATTCTTCTGCTGAGGCCGTAGCTTGAGTCCCATTAAAAAAGCAATGTCATACAAGAGGCTTAGAGAGCAAGAGTGGCAGTAAATGGCTTCGGTTGAGTTAACCCCTAGGCCCCTTCAGAGAAATTAATATTTCACTTGCTAATTATTTTGATCTGAAATATAGAGCCATGACCTTCCTCAGCTCCCTCTATGCTGCCAAGATGAATATTCATACACCTACTGTAACTACCTCGCCGATGAGACTGATTGCTGGAAACAAAAGTGATTAGACATGCACAATTCATCCTGCAACAAGGATGTCCATGTATCTGCCCACATTTGTCAAAACGGACTTTCTACAACCTCAGTAACGTCAAAGCAATTTGAATAATTTCCTCTTTGAAGACATTCCAAATTATATAGGAAGATGATTATTGTGACGGTTATATAAATGAGATAAAAAGTCCACCAAAGAGAGCAAAGCTCTTAGCTGAGTGAAACCAATGTAGGTACTTAATCTCTAATTATGTATAGCTACAGCAGAAACCCACACAGTTTATGATTTCTTAATTAAAGCCTCTCCATTTAGTCACTGTCTGCAGTTTTCTTATGAACAACAACAAAGTGGGAAACATCAACATTAAATTCAGAAAAAGGCCTGAGATTCTTAACTAATCAGGGTTCGGGACTCACCATCACCCCTCACTGACAAGCTGAGACTTATTCAGGAGTTAATCAAAGTTGACATAACAATCAACACAGTCAGCATTAACCCTCTTAACCTAAACTAATTATGTAGCTCTAGCTCACTGAAACTATTACCACTGTTGAAAGACAACCCGTTTCTTCAGTACCAGTTTTTTCCAACAAATGTAAAAACTGAATGAGAACAAAGTCCAATTTAAAAACATTCAGGTTCACAATCAGTTTTCTTCTGATTACCTATCATTAGCTCAATCCTGAAAAATATATGGCTGCGAAAAATCTTAGACAGCGCTTTGTTCACCCTGGATGTCGGACTAACATCAGAAACCTGAATGTGCATGAATTGATTAGAAAAAATAACATGCTTTTAGCTCGTTTTCAATGTCTGGAGTTATCGCAGAGGAAACAACACTGAGGTCATATTCACGGATATGGATGGTGCTGAAGTGAATGGGGTGTTTTACAGTGAGGATCACTTCCTCATCATAGTGAAGCACCAGAACTGGGAGAGGCTTACCTGTGCAAAGTTCAGCATCTGGACAAATGATAACCCCACCAGCTGATTATCTTCATTACTTGGCAACTTGGCGATTTATGTGTTGATCGTGTAGGGATAATGTATTCACTCATCGTCCCACTCATCGTATTCCCCCTGAGGAATACTATTCCTCAGGGGGAATAGTATTTCATATAGTCTGCATCTTACATGTGTTTCACCTTGCTCAATTAGTGGATGTAAAAAAACAACAACAACAAACTAGTGTAATAAGAGTAAATGGGGAAAAACATCTCCACTTATTGTTAATATTTTTCCTGAGAAAAGACCTGTCACCCACTTTTTAAGCAGGGCAGTGCCAAATTGGTGGTTCTCATGCACAGTCACTAGCATCTGCTATAATAAGGTTAGCCACAAATGGCCAATGGGATAAAAAACCCATCAAGTGATTGTTCTGGGGATATTATTTGAAAGTTAAGAGGAAATAATAAATATGGTAGAAAATTATCCACAATTAACAAGATTCATTGTAGTCTTACTAAAGTTGTGGGGAAAAAAAATCTTCATTCACTGCCATGTGTAGTTACAGTTTTCTAAAATTTAGAGTCAACCCAAACTGAAATATTGGGAAATTTTTTAGCGTTTAATGCATCCCTCTGCTGAGAAGCCTGATAGAGATGCAGGTTTCCAGCAGAAATCGGCCCCACCTACACTGCCTGTAGCGCCAATAAGTGGCTTCAGGGCCGTAGTACCACTTTGCTTGATTGGTCAGACAAGTGACCTAATCTAAACCCTTCTGAGGATCTATGCACACCGCAATGATGGAGTACTTAATGCAAAAAGATTAATCACTGAGTTCACTTCCCGCAGTATTCAGACCAATATAAAAAGCAGTCTACATTTGAAGTTTAGATGTCCCTTTTTTTGTCTTTGGTAGTACAATTTTCTGTGAAACAAAACTTTGGATTAGGATCAGTCATAATTATCATCAAAACAACGAGATGTAAATTCATAAAATTTATTACTGTGTATTTAATGAGTCTATAGAACGAGTAGGCCTGTCACAATAACAAATTTTACTGGACAGTAAATTGGCCCAGAAGTTATTGCAATGAATATCAATATTGAGATCATTTTCATTAAATCATTTTGGTAATGGTATAGAAATGCAACAACTCATTTTCAAAGATCAATAAGTTCTAATGAACATTTAACTTTGTAACTTGAAGACTCTTATAAACAAAACTTCAAATAAAATTATGAAGTCTCTGTGAACAAAATTGTCCTTCAGAAAAAGGGTTAGTTAAGACCAAAGAACTGAAAGACTGAAAACATTTTTCATCCAGTTTTTGGTGCAAAGAGAGAGAAAGGAGGAAAACGATAAATCATGCAAATGGAAATTTTGAGTTTGTTTTAATTTATCATGCGGTTAATTGATTTAATCCTTATTGCGACAAGACTAAGTATGACATCTACTTTTGAATTGAATTAGTAAAATACATCAACTTCTCAATGGGATTCTTGTTTATTGAGATGAACCGGTTTTCTCAGAGGTGTAGTGATGACGAAGAGCTCAAGCATCAGTTCCTGTTCCGCTTTTTCTTTACACATCTACGATATCACTTTGTATCTGCAGCCAAGTTTTGCGGAGATCCTGGCGTGCCTTCCAAAGGACGGCGAGAAGGACGCAGCTTCATATTCAAGTCAGAGGTGACATTCAGTTGCAGCGCCTCCTATGTGCTTGTTGGAGCGACAACACGCATTTGCCAGGAGGATGGTACTTGGAGTGGTTCTCAGCCTCGGTGTATAGGTATTGCATTTCTTCACAAAATGGTCATACATAATTTTTGTGTGTACATTTTTGCAGAGTGAGATGCCCATCGGCTCAAATCTTAATTCATGACAGATGGTTTTGATGTTGTCCATTGGCAGGCAGTATATTAATGTATTTTTGTGCTTGACTTAAATGGAGAGAAGTTTCATCACATTCAGATAATAGCAAAATTAGTATTCATTTTACAACAAATTTCAGAGGCTCAAAATTCATTATGAAAGAAATAAATCATTCCTAGATGATTCTGCTCACATTAGCAAGCCACTTCAGTTACTGTCTGCCTGTACAAGCCACTCCTGAGAAAAACGACTTTTTGATTATCAATCTTTTTCTTTCTGTCACACTGACCGCTTTGCTTTCCCTTGCAATCCCTTATCGCCACAATGGTTTCTTGTTGCAGAGCCTACGAGAAGCACATGTGAAAATCCAGGAATACCTGAGCATGGCTTCATGAATTACTCAACAGGTTTCAAGGTAAGATGAAGGGGAGAAAAAACTAATTTAGTGATGTCTTTATGCACTTAAGCTTTTCAGATAAATGCAAAACAAAAAATAGTATGAGAAAAGCCTAGCCACTATTGACAATACTAAAGTAATTTTTTTTTTTTTTAATACGGCCTTACAACCTTGATTTCCAGCCATCTGAAGGCTGAAATATTGGCAGTTCCATCTATGAATCTTCTAAAATTCCAAACCATCTTTCAAAAACACACTGTAGGCAACACTTTGGCTGGTAGCTCTGTCAGCACTCCTGGGCAGGGATGGAAATGATAAACACATAAGCCTTATGTTCCTTTACTACTTTGGTTCAACTTTATACTTTGTTTTTACAGAAGGATCCCTATTTTCTCTAATTTGAAAGCCATATACAGTATAGTTTGAACTATCAAATTTGAATGTATTGGTTTTTATTGTAACAGAAAACACATAAATGTAAGCTGGCTCTGAACTCATAATTCACAATATTCGTTATCCACCTTCTTTGAGATGAACCATATCAGCAAAACTCAAAAATTAGAGGCAATCCACACAGATTCAAACTTGCAGACCCAGCTATTTTTAAAGGTATTGAAACTTTATGTTTCATCATCAGTCGACCAAAAAAAATGGTTTAAATAAATCACTTAAAGGTTAGAGTTGATGACATGTATACCGATATTTGGTTGAGCGTTTGTTTAGAGTTCCAACAGGAACTGTAAATTTGCCATAATCCTTGAGAAAACCCAACTGATTACTAAAAGGTAGGGTGAAAATGTTATAAAGCTCACTTCATTTTTCTGTTTACGCTATGACGATCTTCATGAAATGGGCAGATTCTGATGGATTTATTGGTAAAAAAAAAAAAAAAACACAATTTATGTAGTAATATATTACTGCAGTTTTGAGAAAATCTGTACATATGCTTCTCAGGCGATAACAGAGATAGATTTAGTGCTATTTCCCAACTTTCATAGCACTTTTTTTTATTGGTGCTATGTTAATTTGTTTATTTAAGAATTCCCTTTAGTCTCTACAACAGAGACTATTTCTTCAATCTTCACAAACATTACAGTAAAATCATAGTTTTAAATGTCTGTAGTTTTAAGATTTGCATGGGACAAGAAACTGTAAAAGTTCAATTGTCACAAAAATCTAATGTTTGTGTGCTTGACAGCTCCCCTGAAGACTCTCACTCTGTATTTCACTTTATTTATTTATTTAAACAATTCCTTCACAACATTCAGCAGAATCACTGATATGAAAAGTGTCACAATAAAGGCAGAAGCTGTTTACACGGATTAGTGCCTGCAATGGTGTGCGGTCTTGCATCGTTCTGCATTACTGAGAAACTTTTACCCACATCTTGACACTTCCAAATGAGAATAATCTGTCTTTGTGCTGTCTTAAAAGAGTGGACTGGAGTGGCTGCTGAAAATATAAATAAAATTATTTAAACACTAGAAAACAGACAAACCCTTCTAATCTCTGTATCAGATAAGCAAACAAAACAAAACAAAACAAAAAAAATAGGACATCGGCTTTGGAATAATTCTCCCTTTTACCACAACACCCTACAGATAATCATTACTAAGGAGAAAAGAAACATTTAGTGTTCAGTATTATTTCCCAGCTCTTTAGATTTGAAGCTGGGAGCTTATTGGCATTTGCATCAGTGTATTGATTCCTTCTTTGTGTGTTGTCTGTTTGTGGCCAGGTGGGGAGCAGAGTAGACTTCCAGTGCCAACAGGGACACATACTGCAAGGCTCCACAACAAGGCTGTGTTTGCCGGATCTTACCTGGACCGGGATCCAACCTACCTGTGTCCGTAAGTGCTTGCTCTTTACGCCCTCACCGTATCTTCAGACCACTTCTCCTGTCGTTGTTTGTCTCCAAACCTTTAGTGTGTCTTTCTTCACACTATTTATCTGTGCCGCTGCTTACTCAGAGGGTCTCTTTACGCTCGTGCTCTGCCCTTCACCTCTTCACCCTCCCTGTGCCTCTGTCAATGCCAAGTTCTCTCATTCGCTCAGTCCTCATCTAACCCGGGACCTTCCAGTAGATTGTTTCTCGTACCTCAATCAACCTGTCATCGTTCTGAGACTGAAATGTTGGCCAAGATTACTGTCATTCTGTTTGAACAAGCTGAACTGTCGACCAGCATCAAACCAGGGCCGTGCAGTTTATCCCATTCACTTTGCCAAGATAAGTGGTTCTCCAAGTTGTGGTGTAATTCGGTATTTCTGTGAGATCCCTGTCTGCTAAAGCAATTTTTCTTGAGCTTTTCCATCTCAAATCGGACCAAAATTGTCCTTTAGCAATTACTTGTAGTGTTAACATTCAACACAGACAGAGAGACAGGCTGATGGTATGCCTACTTTCTGTCATGAAATGCAGTGGTGGAGTAGTGAGGCAACCGCGGTTGACCCAGGTATAGGTGAAGAGATAAAATGTTTTAATGATGAACAACCAGGCAGCACGGCTAAGCGGAAGCCAGGGCTCAACGCTGGTAGCAACTGGAGGAAACGAATGGACTGAGAACATATAGACAAGGACCCGACGAGGAACAAGGAGCACAGGTGGGGTTAAATACACGGAGGGTAACCACAGAACGAGACACACCTGGGAACAATCAAGGGGAGACAGGACAATGCAGAGACTCAATAGGACACAGAAACTCAAAATAAACACACAGAAAAACTCAAATAATCACAGAGAAAATCCTTACACTTTCCTAGCACATGTAAATGGCAAAAAAATTGAAGCGTTCATAGTCATCAACGTGAAAGTTTCCCATGTGATACATTATCTCTTGTTCCAAGGTGTCCTGAGCAATATGTGGCAAAAAAAAGTTGGTTTTATCTTGCAGCGAGACTTTTAAAGTATCTCTGTACGTGTTTTATTGAAATAAGAGGAAGTTTCAGAGGGATTGTGAAACCTTTCATTTTTGCTTGCTGCCTTTTTATTGTGCATAAACCCACTCACCGGTTTATTGGGTAGAGCCAGCTGAGGCTAATACTTTGTATTATCACATCCCTCCACTGAATCCCTATATTTACTACATGGTCTTTTTAAAACATATTGGTTCAATTTCAGATTCATTTTAGATGATGTGATTCTAGATGCTAGACAATTAAAGTATGTTACGCTTATAGTTGTTTCTAATAATGTACCTTACTTATGGCATAGCCGTGCAGATGGGATTGGGGTCTTATACATATACTGGTAAACCAATAAAGCCTTGTATTCTTGGAAAAGGTTTTCAATCTTCCAAGGGTTTTGAGTTTTTCCGCATGTTGCCCTCTTGAGGTGTCATAAATTTGTCATCCCTTCTCATTTAGGTGTGTTTTTGGTTGAGACTTTGCAGCTTTTTAGTGTCTAGCAGCAACTGAGGACTTCATGAAAGCCATACTAACATAGAAGGAAAAAAATATTTCAATTTGTTCTACTCTCAGCTCTTCACACTTGTACTTTAAACTTTAAAAGTTTTTAGCATAAACTGTTATATAACTGTCACTTTTCAGTTTGTTCTTTTCTTATTCCCTCTTTCTGCTTAGAATAGAATAGAAATATTCTTTATTGTCCCACAAGGCGGACATTTATGAGTAACGGCAGCAAAGTGACAGGGAGTAACAACAAATAGATTAACACAAAGACAGAGCATAGGAATAT